>JBBIGA010000126.1:11246572-11272463 GCA_037576975.1 Alestes dentex
CTTTTGATCAGGGTCATTTGGATAGTTTGTGTTGTGATTATGATTTAAAAAGAGTAAACACAGTTGTTTGACAATAAATGGCTTCAGCTAACCACTAACCGTGAGTGAAAGAGAAGTTTTTGTGTTATCATTCATATTCCATGAAAATGGTTAAGAAATCATAAATTCTGCCAGGGTATGTAAACTTATGGGCACAACTGTATAAGGTGAAATTTAACAAAAAAACTACTCACTCCTCCTGCACACAGCTTAACTGTCTTTAGTAGATTAACAACAAATTCAAAGCCACCCTTTTTCAACCTCATTCACATTTTGCTCAAAACTTAATTAGAATGTCATATAGTGAACTTGGTTTTGTTTATCAAACCAAATTGTAGAATTACTATTGTTACACCCCTTATTCTTACCTGTATCTGAATGTTCTGGCGTGTCCCATCCCGCTTTATCAGAGCCTCTGCTGTTTGAGTCAGGGCTCTGGGCACGAAGGAAAGCAGTTTTCCACTTGGTCTTCTTCAAGGCAAGACCCCGAGAGCCTTCCTGACTCGCTTCAGAACAGGGGCTTGATCCACCAGCACTGACATCACCTTCTTCCAAGGCACGAAGCTCAGCCTGCAATGACAAGAGACTAAGTGTTGCTTTGCCTCACTGTATTAATCTCAACTAGTCAATTTATTATAAAAATCATAGATTTTTTTTATTAGGTAAACTGCCGTTACCATGAATTGACTAAAAGTTTGCAAAATGCTAGTCACTGTGGACAAATTACAACACACATATGAGTCTGGCACCTTTTTCCTCTCTAATGCAAGCTCCAGCTCCATGGTGTCCTCTTCTGTCTCCTCCTCTCCAGCAGAGTTTTCTATGGATTGATTCCTACTGGGCTGGTTACAGTGAGAGGGGCTTTCTACATCACAAACAGCAGGGGAGCCTGAAGACTGAGGAGCCTCCGGCTCAATCTCCTGAACATTCTCGGTTTTGTCCTCCAGAACCTTCTTCCTCCATTTCTCCTCTGCCTCCTTCACTTCAGCTGGTATGAGGGGTGCGAGGAGAGAGGCAGCCACCCCTTTCCGCTCCTCCTCATCACTGGTTAAAGCCACCACACTCTCAATCACTTCCTGCACAACGGCACAGAACTGGGAATTATTATTAATTAAAACAAAAACAAAAACAAACAAAAAAAACCACGACTTGATCTAAAAAAAAATTAATAAAAAAAAATACAATAGCGATATACATGCCTTCTTTTTTGGTTCCCTCTTCAATGCAGTGGCAGACAAAGAATGCTGTTCTGGATATTCCTCTGTATGTTGTGCCACCCCACTGCCATTGACAGACGAGCTGCAGAATATAAATTTTCATCTTAAGCAAAGACAGTGTCTGGGAAATTTTCCAGTAAGTTCTTCTCCAGGGCAAATCTTTTAAAATCAAACAGGATCAGGTTTGCAATAATCAGCACATTAGCTATTTGAGAACATTTCTAAGTAAGGTAAAGAATTATCAAAGTAACATCACTATACATTTTATAGATTGAATTCTGGAAACATATTAGTACCATAAAAAAAAATTAGGAAATCATCTGAAGCGGACAAACTCACCCATCTGTGTACTGCTGAAGACTCTGCATCTGGTCTGCTAGATAGTGGGGAAGCTCCCAGGCGACCTCGTTAGTCTGGGTGTTCCAATAGTAGTAGCAGCCTGTATTCTCATCCCACACCTCCTGCCAGTCACCCATCTCAAGCCCAGCTAGAACAAAAAAAGTAGCAGGTTATTCTTGAACTACTATTCATCCCTTCCTAAAGAATTATGTGGACAGAATTAGTTTTTTTTAAGGGGAAGGTGGAATAAACAAACTACCACAATGCTAAGTGATTCGCACAGGATAAGAAATGTCAGTATAAATTCTACGTTTCTTGAGAGCTTATCCTCAGACTGGGGCGTGGTACCTTCTTTGAAGTGCAAAAAAGTTATTCTACCATACTGTTCAAACACCATTTCTGCCATGGTGTGCCAGAACTTTCTAGGAATATTAACATCCAAGCAGCAGGGGGTTTTATAAGTGTAGCGGGAGTTTATGAATTGCACTGACCCATGTGCCTACAAAAGTCACTGACAAAACAGATAAATAAAGAAATCACAGTGACTGTATTTTAAACTGCCTACAATATTGTTACTGTGTGTGTTCATTATAAAGGCATACTAAATTACTGGCACACATGTACTTCATAATAAAGATATATTTGAAAACTGTGATATCAATATGGATGGGACTAAAACCTATAAGTAAATATATTAATTACACTGCCTCACATTAATCTAATCCAGTAACCAAATTTTAATTACTTTTGAAAAACATCAAAATTCAATACTTTTACAATTTACACTAAAAAAATACCACCCTTAGCATGGCAGTACATAACCCACTTTAATAATAACCATTAACCAGCAAGTAAACATTGACTAATAACAGATGCCTTTAACAGAAAATGCACACCAGAAAACCTACCTCCTGCCAGGGAGTACTGCGTATTATACTGAAATTCTTGTGTAGATCCATTCTGAACATGGGTCTGTTCTGTCTTGGGTTCCGGACGTGGAGGTGTAGGTGCAGGAACACTGGGCTCAGACTCATCAGTCTGGGCTGGTTGTGTGGTGATAGCATCAATTTCCTGCATTGCACAATATGTTGACAATAAAAAAATAAAAGTTCTGGCAACATGTTTGAGAAAGATTCTACAAGTAAAATTTCCACGGATCGGTCCAAATGCTGAGGAAGCACATACATCAATACACAAGTCACAAGTTAATGACTGAAAAACTATAAAAACAAACAAAGCATACTCACAGCCATAAAACTGGCTAGAGTGCTGTCAATGTCTGCAGAGCGGTTGTGCTTTGACTTAGACGTGGAACTGGTTTCCGAAGCATCTTCCTCCTCACTGTCCTCATAGGCACCCAGCAGGGACAAACCCTCTGCAAAACAAACACAATGATCTTGACTTCATTATGACACAGACTATTATGAGAAGTTAGTTCAGTCTGAAGACTCTGGTCACTTTAAACAATAAGATTAAGCCCTTCACTGAAAGTAGGGGGCCTAGGGCAAACCCTGAAAAACAAGAGTATTCCAAAACTTTTGTCCATATGGTGTATCTGTAAGCTGTTTCACTCACGTGTTGCCTTCACGGCTGGTGTCCTCATTTCGATGTTTACTTCTTGGTGTCCGTCAGTGTTACCCTCCGGTTCCTCTACAAAACAGAGAATTGGGAAAAAATAAACAAAAGGCAGAGAATTTTACCAATTATTATCAAGAACTAGAACATTCAGAACGTTCAAAATGCCGTCAGTATGTACTACACGAACAGATATAACAGTAAAGTGGGTGGCCCTTGTGTCAGTAGTGGTGTGCTTTGTCTGGTCCGTGCCAAAGCAAAAACCAGTTTCAAACCATTTTTTGTCGGGCAGAAATGTTTAATGTTAACGTTTATCTCTCTGATAATATCTACAAAAGTCACTCAGCAAAGTTAGAGAACAGTCCTTAGCCTCCATGTCCCTGTAAAAGGGCAGTTATGAAAGCCTCTCCCTAAATATTTCTCAGTACTACTACCACAGAAAACCAGTCATATTGGCCAGCGTCATAGCCATTTAGCTTAACAGAGCCATTTCATACTAATTCAGCTTTGTTCTATGTGTATTTCCGAACTTATTAGTTAGTACTGAATTAGATAAACTCTCTAGAGAGAGGTGCTGGCTGTTTTATTCTCCTGTTAGGCCGTTTACAACTGACACTGTTAGGTGTGAGTCTGGTCTGGGCGAGGCCGAGGTTTCAGTAGATTTTCGAGGCCTCTCCACGATAAATGTGAATGAAACAGAACATAAATGTGTATTTTTCTTTACCTTCGGACCCAGAACCCAGTTCTTCTCGTCCTGCTCCGGTTCCACTGCGAGGTCCAGGCGGAGAGAGCTGTAGGATGGTTCTGCGGCCCGTCCCTGTGCGGGTTTTCTTTCCCATCCCTCTGAGACCAGAGCGGGGTAATGGAGCCGCGGAGCACAAAATGAACCTCGGCCTGCTCAGAGGAGGCAGAGACCAGGGCTGAGAGACACACTTCAGAATAAAAGTCTGAGGATTTTTTTTTCTTTTGTTTTCCTGCTTTATTTACTTTTTGGAAAGATTTTATACCAAAATGTATGATTATACTCAAATAAAAAGAAAACTAGGATCAAAAGGCCAACGATCAAATGCATACTTTAAACTACGGCTATTTCTTTCATTCTCTCTTTCTATCTTTATTTATGTATTTCTTTATTCATTTAGCTTTTGTTTAGCTGTTTTTGTTTTTGCTCATTGGGAAGGTTTTATGCCAAAATTTACGAATGTAGTCAAAAAAATAAAAAACTAGAGTCAAAAGATCAGTGTTCAAAAACAAGCTTTAAATTACTGCAATACTGAATGAATAGTTTTTTTTTTTGTTTTTTATACTTTCATTGTGTGTGTGTGTGTGTGTGTGTTTGTGTGTGTGTGTGTGTGAGTAGTTGTGAAAAAAGTACACTGAAGCTACACAAGTAAAAGTATAGCTCCTGAGGAAATATCTTAATCAGTTAAAAACGATATACCAATAATAAGTCCTACATAATAAAAGGTCTCACAATTTTATTACTACTTTTTAAAAATATTTAAATTTGTTATTGTTTGGCGGCTTTTTTGCTTTTATTAGGAACGTTTTGTGTTAAAATGTACTAATATACAACTTTTGTATATATCAAACCAAAGAAAAACTAGTGTCAAAAAAACAGTGTTCAAATATTCTTGCACCAAGTGCAACGAGATGAAAGGAACTCTGTTACAGTACATTGTTTCTGGGACTGCAGAAAAATTAAGTAGACTGGGAGGATGTGAGGACTGCAGTGGGAAGAAACATCTCTAAACCTTTTCCAATAGATACAACCAGCACTGATGTACCTCAGTTTGTTAAATGCGAAGGGAACAACAGCACTCTTATGCAAGAAAACAAAAGGACCAACAGTTATTCAATGTACAAAATAAATGCTGCCACGTCTTCCGCTGGAAAAAAAATACTTATGTTATGAAGGCTAAAGAAGAAACATCTGAATGCATTTGGAGACCATTGATGGACTTCATCAAAGATATGGACTTGTCTGAAGAAGATCCTGTTGATTTAAAGCATAGATCACAATCACAGAGACTGATGTATGAGTGAAAAACAGGGAGGAGAATGTTCTTTTTTGTTGCTTTTTTATTGTTGTTTTTTTTTTTTGTGTGTGTACCTTTTTGTAATGTTTAAAACATAATAAAGACATTGTTTAAAAAACAGACCAATGTTAATTTTTTGCCAACACAAAAGAAAAACTTTCTCTTGGGCTTCCAGATTACGCTGTATACCGCCATCAAAGGTTTTGCCCATGGGTGACTGTGGGGGGTCGTGGGAAGCTGTGTGAGGACGTCTGAGGTGGTGTTGGATCAGTTTTTTTTCACATTGTGTTATTGAATTATGTTATACTTTTTAATCATATCAATGACTGAAATGTTAAAGTGCAGATGTGTTTTTAATTCTTCTTTCATTGTATGTGTGTGTGAGCAGAGGAGTAATAAAGTACACTGAAACCATAAAAGTATAGCTCATGTGGAAACATTTTATTCTGTTAAAAATTAATGTACAGTCAAAAATACACTAACCAGGCATATGTTAAAAAAAAAGAATATGTACAAGCACACAGTAAATGCTATATCACTAGTTTTATCACTAGCTTTATCACTAGTAAATGCTTTGTCACTATACAAAGACGCAGTAGCACAGATGTGGGCACAATGCTGGATGCTGTTTGGACGTTTACATGAAAAAAAATAAATAAATTCAAATACTCAGTGACTCTATAGACTGAGAGAATTTTAAGAAAGACAAGTCTGGAAGAAGAAAAGATGTGTAAAGGGTACCTTTGAAGGTCAAAAGTGAAAATGTTAGAATTTGAAAACACTCATTACAAACATATTTTTATGTTCGTAATGAGTGTAATTGAGTATTTTACTTATTGTTTTCCAGCCCATTTACTTTGTGATGGAATAAATGAGTGAGAGAGAGAGTGAGACTTCACAACATTCGTATAAGAAATATGAAACATTAATCACAAAGGTAGATGCAAGTAATATTACTCTGTGAACACTGCCTGTGAACTTCACATGTTCATATGTGTGTATTTTCATACAACATTCAAAGATGCCAGTGTGTGTTTAATGTTTAACTCTGCAGAAAACAGTCTGCAGCAAGAGTCTGGTGCAGCAAGAGTAATGATAAAAATCTATTAAAGGTCTTACATGGAGACCCAAATCTGTCACATGAAACATGCATTATTGAGGAGGTGAGATACATTGCTGGAATTTAACAATCCATCATGGCGATCCATTATCTTGTTCAAGAGATTCTCAGGAAAAATATAGCTTCAACTTCTGTAGAAATCAAGGCAATGTAAAGCACAGAAACCAAACAACATGCCTATATTTTATAAGTCTTTACTGACTACTATGAAAGTTGTGGTCGTCCTGAAAATACTTTTTTATCGTCCCAGACGAATTTTTTTTTTTCATTATCATTACACTGTACTATTATTGCATTAGGTGATAGAGCAGAGAAATATGATGATACTTGTATTACTGTAATAAATGTCACAGTATGCTTTACTGAATACATCATGGATCTCATTAGTAGTTAAATAGCATTGATTAATTATAAGTTTCATTACATAGCATAATTATTCCTATATAACTAGATTTAGCGCAGCACTGTGTGAGGAATGTGGAAAAAATAATTAGAAATCATTAAACCTTTTAATGTGGCACTACTGATATTTGCATATTGGGACCCTGTAAATAGTGAAAATATTGGGAAGTCTGCTGTATAATACCAAATGGATAACATATTTGAGTATGAATGTTCAGTTTGTTCTTATTACCATTTTGTGAGATACAGCAGGACTAACGGAATGGCAAACAGTCCAATACTTGTAGTATTCATATTATTCGCTCTCTAGGGGTTGTCCTCTCACCTCTGTGGAGACCTCAACTGGCTTTACCTCAGTTTCATGATCTTCATCTTCAGTACTATCAGCCCAGCGACCCACCCGTCTCACCCCCTCCCCGACAGAAGGTGCATTAACACAAGGGTTATGGTCATAGATGACCAACTTCAACCCCTTTAAGTGAGCAAGTGTAGGAAAATGCCGTATGCGATTCCTGTCTACATCAATCACTTCCAAATAATGCATCTCTAGAAGCACTTGTGGAAATTCATTCAGCAAGTTTCCTGCTAGCCAGATGCTTCTCAGCTCACTTAACCTCACCAGCTCGCCAGGCAAGCTACGAAACTGATTGCAGCCCAGATGAAGAGTCTTGAGGTTGGGAAGCTTACATACAACACATGGGAACTTCATGAAGCAGTTGGTTTCCAGCCATAGTGTTTTCAGTTCAGTCAGCTTAGCAAGCTCCTTAGGCAGTCTGTAAAGTCGATTATTCCCGAGGTAGAGGATGTTGAGCTGCCGAAGGCTGCAAACAACTGAAGGCAGTTCCTCAAAGCAGTTGAAGTCCAGAGCCAGAAGCTGAAGCTTTTGCAGGCTGTGGAGCTCAGGTGGCAAACTGCTCAGGTGGTTATCGCTCAGGTAAAGTTTAACAAGTTCACTGAAGGCACATGCTCTAATGGGAAAGCGGCGCAGCTGACGACTGCTCAGATCCAGAGTACAGTCTAGGGGCATCTCCGTCAGGTCTCCCACCAAGTATCTCTGACATCGGTCTGATGGAATGAAGGCCGCAGCTCCACGAACAACATTTCCCATCGCTCCAACCTACATTGATGAGAGGAGCAAATATAGGAGTAGGAGGGCTCATTAATAGATATTTGAAATAAATCATCATTTATCAGCCTTAGTTTAAGTCCTTACAAGAAACATTAATGAAGCAGTGCAATTAAACTTATAAACATTGCTACTTACCAAATAGCTAAAGAGAATCCCTAATGAAGGCCCACTCAGGTCATCCTTTTTCCTGTAGGAATGAGGTTTTGCACTGCTGCACTCTGCTGAAACCTCTGCCTTGCTGTCCCCTGAGAGTGCCAAAGATGATATCCAGCTTGCCCTCCCTCATTCATGTTGTATGACTTCCCAGGCTATGGAAGGCGGAGCTGGCCAGTGGCAGTGATAAGTAGCAAGTGTCTTGTGATTAAGGAATGTGGGCTTGGGGGTCTGAGCCCGTCCTATATGTGCATTTATCTGGCCTCTGACCCACAAGCCAACACAGGCTGCTTAAGTGGAGCAGCTCAGTCACACACAGTTATCAGAGTCTTTTCAAATAAGAGAACAGCCAATAGAGTTTCTGGTCCACCTCAAAATCTCAGAGCATTTCTGATCGGTTAGACTGGGAGGACACAACAACACATTAAGATCAAATAATCAAAGTGATAGGGCATGATAAGACAAAAAAATAAACACTTTTATAAAGTATCTTTTATATAAGATAAATATACAAAATTTTGTCTGTGGCCCCAGGACCCCTTTATAAAGCTGTTGAAAAAATTCAGCAAATATTAATCACTTTGTTGAGGCCAAAGTGTTACTTTAGTTCTTTCCACAGGTATTATCTCAGTAATTGTCTGCATGCAACAATCTCCCACATAAATAAGGTGTTTCATGTGCATTAACTGCAGTCTGTTTTTAATCACTGATAAAATGAACTGGCTAATATTGCCAGTGGAGTAGAGACTTGTGAGGAGATAAGTCAGTATTCAAACGTGCAAACGAAATTCATTAATCTCAGTCTTATCATTACAAAATTAAATGTTTGTTTTTTTATAACCTAGGCCTAAATATGACCTGATGGCAGTTGAAGTATAGAGGTGCCCTGGAACTGAAGGAAAGGTAGCAGTATCAAACTTGTTCTCATTACTATGTAGCTGGCAGCCATTTGGGCATCTGGCAGTCATGTGACAAAGTGAAGAGCTTCTGGCAAGAGTGTCTGACCATGCTGCTTGGCGTCAAGTCCATGAAAGAAGTATGTAGTGGCCTTTTCACAGTTGCCTGTAGTATATTTCCAGCTGAGATGATTGAGTGCAAATTTCAGATATATTTTAATGAAAAGTTTTTGTTGCTTTTTTTTTAAATGAAAATGTGGTATCTGGCACTAAAACGTTAGCAATAGAGACTTTTAAATTCTGTACATTGTGAGATGGGGCCTCCATGGATTGATTGGACTAGCTTGTTCAGCACATTCCACAGACTCTTGATTTGACTGAGATGTGAGGCCAACATCTTGAACTCAAACCAATTCTGAAATATTTTGCAGTGTGGCAGAATGTATTATCCTGCTGAAAAAGACTGTTGTCATTAGAGAACAGGACTGTATTTTTTTCGGAAAAGTAGGTGTTACATGTCAAAGTAACATCCATATGAATGCCAGGACCTCCTTGCGCAGAACATCACACTGCCTGTTTTGAGGATGCTATGACCAGTACTCATCATTCATGGCCACACCATCACAATTTGGTCCTTGTCAAAGTTCCTCAGATCCTTACATTTTTCCTGCTTATAACACCTCCACTTCAAGAACGGACTGATCACTTGTTATCTAATATATCCAACCCCTTTACAGGTGCCACTTTAAAGAGATAAATAACATTACTCACTTCACCCGTCAATGTTTTTTATGATGTGGATGATCAGTGTATTTCAATCTTAAAGGTACAGCAATCAATCATCCTATTTAATTGTAAGGGGTAAACAGAGGTGGGAAAATATGGAAAAGATGAATTATGACAGTTTTTGGTACATAATCTTGTCATAAGTATGTCATAACTGGACCCCAAGAGAAAAACAAAATACAATAAAATGTAGGGAAAATTAAGAAAAATTAAGGAACTTGTCAAATTGATCCAAGCATATTGAGCATTTATACAAATGAGATACTTTTAAGCAATTTTAGCAAACAACACACAATAATGAAGATGTGAATCATTACAGAACAACAACACATGTCTCTGTAATTAATATCTCTTGGCATACAAAGAAAACACATAGATAAAAGCTGGATAGTTCAAAATGGTCCCATTGTTGATCTGTTTTTCTATGCTGGTCTGGTCTGACAGGCCCTCTGGCTCAGAGAGTTAGTCTAGAGAACAAAGTGTCAAAGTGGATGAAACTGTATGCTTCCATATATTTGAGGACACTCTGATCTTCATGATCACTGGAGTGAAAATGTGAAACTCTTTCAGGCCCATGATGATGTGAAACATTGTGAGTTGCTCATAAACTGACTCATGAGCGTGTCATAATTGGACCATAAGAAGAAGATTTAATACAATAAAATATAGGATATAGGGTCCTTTCAGAAAAACAAAGGAACTTGTCAAATTGATCCAAGCATATTAAGCATTTATACCGATTAGATACATTTAATCAATGTTAGCAAACAACACACAATGATGGAGATGTTTATGTAAAACATGTTTCTGTAAAATAATCACTTAGTATACAAAGAAAATACTTGAATAAAAGCTGGACTGTACTAAATGGTCCCATTGTTGGTCTATTTTTCTATGTTGGTCTGGAAAGACAGGTCCTCTTGATCAGAGAGCTATAGAGAACAAAGTGTGAAAGTGGATAAAACTGTATGCTTCCATTTATTAGAGGACACACTAATGTTCACAAGCACAGGAGTGAAATGTGAAGCTCTTTCAGGCCCATGATGATGTGAAACATTGTGAGTTGCTCATAAAGAGATACAAGGTCCTTTAAGAAAAATGTAGCAACTTGTCAAATTGATACAAGCACATTAAGTATTTATACAAATGATCTCTTGGCATACAGAGAAAATACACTAAAAGCTGTACAGTACTTAATGGTCTTATTGTTGGTCTATTTTTTGTTGGTCTTGTCAGACAGGGCCTCTGGCTCAGAGAGTTGGTTTAGATAAACTGTCAAAGTGGGTGAAACTGTATGCTTCTGTATATTAGAGGACACACTGATGTTCATGATCTCAGGAGTGAAATGTAAAGCTGTTTCAGGCCCATGATGATGTTGAAGAGTATCCTCTGCTCTGGAGGCCGGTGCAGGGTCAGGGGGTAAAGGCTGCTCACCCAGGATCCTCGGCTGCAGGATACACAGCCATTTTTGGTCTTGGAGAAGAGGGGAAATTAATGCGGTTAGTGCTTCTCTACAATTATCTGCCAACACAAAACGCTTCGCTGAGCGGTCCAGCGCCAGGACTACAGGAAAACGGAGTGGTAGCTGAGGGTTATTTTTGAGCTCTAGTGTGGGTTGAGTTTGGACAAACGGAGCGATAGGTCTGGCCGGAGTCGCAGGGCTGTGTTTTGTCTGGGCTAGCCGCGTTAGCTGCAGCCTGCTGCCGGTCTCGGGGCTCCGAGAGGGGCGGGCAGGAGCCAGGCGGGGCGGGGGGAGCGCTGGCCTACACGGCGCTGCCTCCACAACCTACTTTGTTAGCTCTGCTGCTTGCTAAAGGCTAGTGCTCCGTCTAGTAAATAATTCAAAGAAAATGACCTCCCACCGCCGACTGAAACCAGACCCGTGGTTCAATCTTAATTATTAGTTAACCTGTGTGTTGTGGACAAATCTGTATTTTGTCCATATCCTTCGTTCAAGTCTTTTCTTAGCATCTTTAGCTCTCGTAAGCTTACACCGTTTAGCTTTAGCAGGCTAGCGGCTCGGCTCCACAACCAGCAGTCGTCCTCCGTTTAATTTGCTGACGTTAGCTAGCCCCTACCAAACATCATAACCAGCCAAGGAGCTGAAATTATTGTAAAAATGTGCTTTTATCGATTTTGTTCAACTCCAGCGTAATGGAGACGCAAACCAGAGCTAAGAGGGTCGACTGCACCAAGTTAACTAAATTCTCAAAGGCAGTCCGTGTAAGAAGGATGTCATTACCAAGTAGGCACTCTCCGTGCTTGTTATTGTTAATAATTTAGTCAGTTTTGCAACTTTAACAGTCTTTTCATTCATAGTGAAGCTTCTAAATGATATTAGAGATTTGACAGTGCCAACTGTCAGTCTATTAGAGCAGCAAGTGTGTATGTAAACAGAAAAGGGACGAAACGCAGCGTATCCCTCTTAGCATCCGATGCTCTTTATTTCTCAGTGTCTAATAAGTGCAAACGAGAGCTGTGTTTTGTGTGATGAGCGTTTCTGTATCAGTTAAATGTTTTGATTTCATGCAATGTGCTCAGATTTCATTGAAAAAGTAACAATAGTGGTGTCGTGCTAGCCTAGAGCTAGTGTTGATATTGACACTTTAAGATGCTGTAAGGTCACTTGGGCTTGTTTTAATGAATTAAACCTGGTCTTGGACTGATCTATACAGCATGAAGAGATTTTAAATTAAAAAGTAATCACGCTGTAATCCTGTAAAGGATAAGTGCAGCCACAAAACGAGAGTCAAGAATGAAATCTAACAAAAAGTTGATTTTTTTTTTTGTTGCCTTGTAACCTTCTAAACTGTATTTACAGGTGACGAACGGTATGTTCGGTGCTACGAGAAAGAAGTTTGAGGGGGTCGAAAGTGACTACCCAGATGAGAGCATGTACTATGGCCAGCCTTCTATGTTCCCTCATCGAACAGAGAAGGATGTAAGAGCAAATGTTACTTTGACACTAGTGTATAAAGCTTTTCAGATGACAAGGGCTCCCAAAATGTCCCACTGGTGATATGATTGAAGACCTGGGATGCAAAAAAATAATATTTTGTGCATTTTTTTTGCAGATGCTGGCATCTCCCTCACCATCATCGTCAGGTCAATTGTCGCAGCTTGGTGCAAGTTTGTATGGTCCGCAAAGTAAGTGCACGTGTCTGATTTGGCTTGTGGTTTATGAAACGATTATTTTGTGACTCTAGCAGTTATTTTTGTATGTGCTGTCATGTTTTCACTAGGTGCACTAGGCTTCTCAATAAGGGGCATGAACAACAACAACCCTCAGTTAAACCGAAGTTTAACACAAGGTACTCCGTTACCGAGCCATAGCACCCCAACAACAGGCGTTCCAACAATGTCTCTCCATACCCCACCTTCGCCGAACAGGTAGGCTTATAGTATCCCTTTCTTTAGGACCATGTATTCAGATGTTTTTATTTGCTGACACTGCATTGTATAACTGACTCTAATAATGATTAAATATCATGCTGTCTGTCTCACAGGGGGATTTTGCCCATGAACTCCAGGAACATGATGAATCACTCGCAGGTGGGCCAGGGCATGAGCATGAGTGGCAGGACCAACAGTATGGGCAGTTCGGGCCTCGGCAGCCCCAACCGCAGCTCTCCCAGCATCATCTGCATGCCAAAGCAGCAGCCAGCACGCCAGCCGTTCACCATCAACAGGTAAAGCTTTAGTTTATTAGGGCAGTTAATAATGTCAGGTGAGACAGAACTGTTGAAATACAACGCAAGGTGCAATCCAGTGTAAAACTTGTTTTACCGAGCTAAGTCTGGCGTGTATTTGCGTCTGTAGTAACTTGATTATTTTATTAATCAGTTCACAGCACTGCCACAAAATACCATTAACTGTCATCAAAGAATAATGTAACTATATGTGTAGATTTTCTTAAATAATTTAAAGTTACTTTTAATTGTCCACTCTGTGTAGTAATAAATGTCTGTCTCCATTTCTTTAGTATGTCGGGTTTTGGAATGGGGAGAAGTCAGGGGTTTGGTATGAACTCTTTATCGAACAACATCTTCAATGGGACAGGTAAGCTAATGACAGAGCAGTTTTGAGATCAAGACAACACTCATTTTTGGTTATTTCAGAATTGTCATAATTGTTGTCAGTCAGAAAAAGGCTACAGGTCCCCATTTCGTTGTAAAACTGTGGATTAAAATGTGATTTTACTGATTTGTGGAAAAAACTGTGCCTTACGTGGTCCGGGTTACAGATGGGAGTGAAAACGTGACAGGACTGGACCTTTCTGACTTCCCGGCGTTAGCAGACAGAAGTCGGAGGGAAGGAAATGGCAACCCAACACCATTGCATAATCCCCTGGCTGGAAGGGCTCCCTATGGTGAGGGATCATTTTACTCAGCCGTAATAGAAAACTGACAGCTAAGTTGTCCTCAGAGAAAAGGCAAGAACATTAATATGCACCGATCAGCCATAACATTAAAATCACTGACTGGTGAAGCTATGGCACCTGTCAAGGAGTGGGATGTATTAGGTAGCAAGTGAACAGTCAGTTCTTGAGGTTGATGTATTATGGCAAAGGAATGTGTAAGGGTGAGCGTAAGGATCTGAGCAACTTTGACAAGATGCCAGATTGTGGTGGCTAGACAACTGGATTGGAGCATCTCCAAAACAGCAGGTCTTGTGTGGTGCTCCAGTGTTCAGTGGTAATTACTAAACAAAAACGGTCCAAGGACGGATGATGGGTGAATTGGACAGGGTCAGTCAGTGCTCAATGTTCATTGATGTGCGTGGGGAGCAAAGAGTAACCTGTCCGGTTCCAGTCCCACAGAAGAACTACCGTAGCACATATTTAAAGAAATTTAATCGACCAGTGTCTGGACTGATGAATCACATTTTCTTTGACAAGAGGCCAGGGGTGTCAGGGGAAGAGATGGCACGAGGATGCACTATAGGATGAAGGCAAGGATGCTTTGAGTAATGTTTCTCTGGAACACCTTGGAGCCCTATAAATCCAGATGTATTCCCTAAAGGCAGTAGCCTCTTTCAGGATAATACACCCTTCCAAACTGCAAAAATTAATCAGGAATGGTTTGTGGAACATCCTGAGTTAAAGGCCTCCTATGTTTCTCACATCCCAGTCCAAGCGAGCATCTGTGGCATGTACTGAAAAAACTGGTCTGATCCAAGGAGGTCCCAACTCACAGTGTACAGGACTTAAAGGATCTGCTGCTAGCCTCTTGGTGGTTCTAATGTTATGGCTGATTGGTGTATTCTTGACTTGCATCCAACAGATGTATTTAACATGAATTTTCAAATTATTAACAATTAAACATGTTACAAATAAGTGTGTCTATAAATGCGTTCTCACAGTTGGAATGGTCACAAAGCCATCGACCGAACAGTCTCAAGACTTCTCGATTCACAACGAGGACTTTCCTGCACTGCCGGGGCCTAACTACAAGGACCCAACGTTGAGCACGGACGAAAGCAAATCAGTCAGTGTTGCTTAAATTGGATTGTTTTTCAATCTTTATGGAAATGTTAGCAGCGTATATTTGTTTGGAGGCATATTTCAAAATTGTATGTATTTTAAGTATTGTTTCAGTTGCTAATTGGTTTGTTCTGTTATTACTTAGAACTTGAACTCATCAGCCAAGAGCAGCTCCAGTGCAGATGGCCCCAAGTTCCCAGGTGATAAGACATCAGCACAGAACAACAACCAGCAGAAGAAGGGGATCCAGGTCTTGCCTGATGGTAAATTTCTCTGGAAACCTATAAAGTGCTTAGACACTTAAAGGAGACCCAATAAACAAAACTGCATATTATTTGGCAGTTTACACATTTGTCAAGTCTGTGCAGTTGTGTTGCATTTCCATTTCATTCTATAAGCGGTTTGGATTTG
Organism: Alestes dentex; assembly: GCA_037576975.1. Classification (NCBI taxonomy): domain Eukaryota; kingdom Metazoa; phylum Chordata; class Actinopteri; order Characiformes; family Alestidae; genus Alestes; species Alestes dentex. The sequence goes on from JBBIGA010000126.1 coordinate 11,262,161, forward strand.
GTGCTTGATTCTGTGTCACATCGAACAAGTGTCCTTTCGCTGTTTGGACAAACTTACCCAGCTTTCAGACAATCACTGTTACATGTGGCAATTATTTAAAAAAAAAAAAAAAGTCTGAAAATGAGTTTGTCCACGGTTCACCTATTGATGGATAAAGCATCATAACTGAAAATCTTTGTGATGTTTGGGAAAGTGTTTACTGAAATTATTCTGGAACATTAGTCCCTGTCTGAAAAGGATAAAAAGGGACCAGTCGGTTGATGGACAAGGTAAAGAAACGAACAAGCTTGTTGGTTAGGAATAAAAAAAATGAAACAGCATTTTGAAGCTAGGTAGACTCACTACCGGTCGCTAGTTTATTGCCATTAAAGTAGTTTGATTCTGTGATTTTCCCCCTGCTATTTTTGTTGCCAAAATAAATGTTTCTCACTTTTGAACAAAATTCTGTTGAATACACCGAGCATTAGTACTGCCCAGTCATCATAAAATCTGTCATTACACTGTTCATTGAGTACAGTGTTGAGTAGTAGTTTTTCAAAGAGGTGTTTCAGACTAATAATAGTAATAAACAATAATGAACCTAATCAGATTCATTTGGGGTCAACAGTCCAGAGTAGCGGGAAGTGTGAAAGAGAAGTGAAAAAGAGAGAGCAGGCAGGGCGGAATGGGTGGAGAAGAGTGGCAGGAGTGATCTGTGACAGGCAGGTACCAGCAAGAGAGTGATGAAAGGGAAGATATACAAGACAGTAGTGAGACCAGCTACATTGTCTGGTTTGATGGTTTTGAGACAGTTGCACTGACGAAAAGAGCAGCGCCGGAGGTGGCAGAGTTGAAAATGTTAAGATTTGCATTGGGAGTGATGAGGATTGACAGGATCAGGAATTAGTTTAATGGAGGGACAGCTCGAGATGGACCTTCTGGATGAAAAGTCAGAGAGGCGAGATGAGGTTTAAATATGTGCTGCGGAGAGACTCTGAGTGTGTTGGAAGAAGGATGCTAAGGATGGAGCTGCAGGGAAGAGGAGAGGTTTGTGGATGTTTTAGGGAGGACATGTAGGCAGTTGGTGTGAGAGAGGAAGATACAGAAAATAGAAGTACATGCAGACGGTTGGTCCACTGTGGCAAACCCTAATCAGGGGCAGCTGAAAGTAGAACAAGAAGATGATGATTGATAGATTAAACAATATAAAACATAGGAAAACTGCAGCCTAAAAGTTACACAGCAGAGTTGATTCTGAAATGATCATGTTCTGCAACATAGTTCTGATATATCCACACACTTCCCACAGGCAAAGTGACAAACATTCCCTCAGGAATGGTGACAGACCAGTTTGGAATGATTGGGCTCCTGGCATTTATCCGGGCAGCTGAAACAGATCCTGGCATGGTTCACCTGGCATTAGGGAGCGACCTGACTACACTGGGACTCAACCTCAATTCTCCTGAGTATGAGAATTCTCGATTTTTTTTTTGCAGACAACAGGCTTGTTTTTTCTTTCTGTTGGCTCCTTCCCTCTGCTCATGACATGTAGTTCTCTTTTAATTGTTTTTTTGGGAGGTCTGTGTCTTCTTACTTCTGGTTGACAGCTTTATGCTTGGCGCCTTTCCCACAGGAATCTGTATCCTAAGTTTGCATCTCCTTGGGCCTCTGCACCATGTCGACCACAGGATATTGGTGAGTATCTGTTTGTTATTAGATGTAATGTCCTAGAATCAGCATCTTTCAGTACTTTGATAACTAGCTGAAACCTTTTTCCCCCCAGACTTCCATGTTCCTTCTGAGTACTTAACCAACATTCATATAAGGGACAAGGTATGTGGCACTGATGTAAAATTACATACATCATATCACTACTGGTAGACATGTTGCGTTTGAATGGGAAATTTAAATCCTTTTGCTCACCTTTTGTAAGATGTTCTTTCTTCATGAAATGTTTGGTTCATGTTAGCACAATACACTTTTAAATCAAGAGAATATGGGTTGCCTAGTTACCTTGTTGAACATTCACACTTGAGTACAGACTAAAACATGGTTTATTTACAGCTGGCTGCAATAAAACTGGCACGTTATGGAGAAGACCTGCTGTTCTACCTCTACTACATGAATGGAGGAGACCTCTTACAGCTTCTAGCTGCTGTGGAACTGTATGCAGCACTTCTTATACATGCAAATTAAGTTATAATTAAAGCAGAATGTAGTTGTATGCATTATTCCATTTAACATATGCATATTGCACTTGTGTTTCAGCTTTAACCGAGACTGGAGATACCATAAAGAAGAGAGGGTGTGGATAACAAGAGCACCAGGCATGGAACCCACTCTGAAGACCAACACTTATGAGAGGGGGACATACTACTTCTTTGATTGTCTTAACTGGAGGAAGGTAGCTAAGGTAAATTTATGGGTTTTCACATTGCTTCCTTTTATTTTTGTGAAGGGTGTCAAAAAAGGTTTTATGGAGCGATGCCAAAAAAAGAATCTTTTGTGTGGAAAAAGGCTACAAAATGTAGTTTTTTTTTTCCTATAATGGTACATCCAAGCCAAGAACCCTTTAGGATTATGCATTTACCTATTTTCTTGTTTGCAAAGGCATAACTTCTGTAATAATTACAAAATGTTACTAAGTACCCCTTTTCTTCTCCACTTTTAAGGAGTTTCATCTTGAATATGACAAGCTTGAGGAGCGGCCTCATGTGCCAACCACCTTCAACTACAACCCGGCCCAGCAGGCCTTCTAAAACCGAGTCGCTTAGCGTCTGTGAGCTCCAGGAGCAGACCTCAGGGCCAGCCACCCGGCGTGCCCAACCACAACCTGGTTTTATTCCTCACCTGTCTGGACAAAGACTGTGGGAGGGGGGTGGGGGGTCTCCACCTTAGGAACTGAGGGGGAGGGTCCCTGCCTTACAAATTATGTGCTGCCCAAAACACTCAAACACACTTTCACTGTTTTTAAATGCCCTCTTGCTTTTCTCTCTTTTCATTTTGAGCACGGGTCTGTGTTTTGTTTACGCCTCTGATCAAAAGCCCATTTGGTCTCTGGCAGGAGAACTGACTTGCAGTACAACAAACACACAGCAGTAAAAACAAAAACACACAAAGGCTACGTTTCGTTTTCCGAAACGTACTGTGCTAGTAAACGGGACACAAAAATAAATCCAATACATGTGAATACAAAAGGGCGGAAGAAAAATGCAATGTTCATTGTTGCACTATTTAGTAATAAAAGAACACAAAAATTGTTTTGTGCATTTTTATGTGGGGAAAAAAAAAAACCTCTTCTCCTGTTTTTGTCCGGAAGGGTACACGTCCTGTTAACATCATGGATTCTCTTCCCTGTCCTTTGTTCTCCTCCAGAACATTCCTTCGATCCGTCATCTTAACCCTCCTATATCCGGTCAGGTTTTCTCTGCCTAACTCCAATAATTACAAAATCAGACTGTTTTAGTGACCATTGTGGAAACAGCTTGTGGACCATCCTCAGCCAGGGGGTTGTGAGATTACTGAGCTACATTGTTCCAGGAAAAAAAAAAACACTTTTCAGTCTTTGTTACGATTTTGTAATAAACGTGTACATTTTTTTAATTTTTTGGACATCACATGAATAAAGATATGTATGTACGAATGTGTATATAATATATATATATAGATAACTGTATCTATATATATATACATGACGTCTATTTTGGAAAAAAAAAAAACTATTCTCTGCTCAGCCTCATTTTTAGGAGGTGAGCAGTGGTGGCATTATGTGTTAGAAACAATAAAAATAATCAAAACAACAAAAAAAAAAACAATAGTGTTAATAATGTTGAGCTGCCAGACAGGGCTTCACGTTTGTTACCCTGTGCACTTAAGACCAAGATAAATAAAAAAGGAAGGCCTGACTTTCTTGAACCAAGGACAAGCATACCCCGAAACAACAAGGGTGTACACATTTCAGTTGCAGCTGTTCGAATAGAAGCATTTCATAGGAAAAAGAAAACCGGTACACTGCTAACAAAAGCCTGACCAGTCTTGTATTTTCTGATCACGTTTAAAGCTTCTTTCTTTTCTTTGTAATAAAGCAGAATGGCTTTCCTGAACCAGTGTTTGTCTCTCTGTGGGAGGGGTCTGTAAGTCGGAGTTGGCAGAAAGTCGGAGCTGGACCCAGACAGACAATAACATCTTCCCAGCCTCAAACATCTGCACCAGAGCTGCATGAAATAGATTTTTTGTGGTGTATATAGGTTTAATTGAAGATCAGAGCAGAACATGTAATCAAAACATCCAAGCTGAATTGCAAAGCTTGACACATTGCAATTGCCCTAAATGTAGTTCATCTATCGAGGTCTCTGAAGTTTACTTCTTTAGCTGTAAGCTGGAGCCTGTGAAGCTGAAAAGCCAACATCACCCCAAATTCTTTTCAGTGACATGGACTTCTGTTAGATTACACTTGTTTCTGCACTGCAGAACTAAAGAGGCAAACTTTAGGCTCAAAACATCGTGTAAATTAATGATCAGTGAACCATGCCTTTAATAGTGTGTGGTGTGGCACACTTACTTTCTGAAACAAAAGACCACTGTAGGAGAGTTAAAACAATCCATAGACTGTCAATTATTATAAGAAATACTTTTTTAATAAGCTCATTATGGCATTACTCAAAGTTCGTTGTACACGACTGATTTTACAAAAGGTGTAAAGGGCACACACAGAATGAAGAATCAACATTCAGCTGGAATGTTTCTGAAACGACACTTTCCTCCATTAAGCACTCATCGTGTACATCACTGTCCCACTACTGCATATTAAGGCTTGTGCAATGAGATGTTGCCTCTCTCATTCAATGTTTCCACAGACACGTTCATTATTCATACATGCTGATCTGAAAGAAAAACCAAAACAAACAAACAAAAAAAACCCACTCATGCTTAAAAACTGCAGTTTTAGAGCATTTAGGCAGCATGAATCTCAGGCTCTATTACAAATGTTAGTTTGCTACATATCAACCATCCACTTGTGATGATTTTAAGGTTTTACACCATGTTAGGATGTTTTATACAGTCCACTCAGTTTGTACTACAGAATTATGACTTTGCAACAGGACTGAGATGCTGCTTTATGAGAAACTGGCCAATCCTGCAGAAACTGGTTCGACTAGTTATATAAATGTTACGCCAGTTCTTAAGAAACTTCAGTTTGAAGGACCAGGAAAATACACTTCTAAGATTAATACATGAAAATCATCCGATTAAGAATCGAGATTAAAAGGTCACCAGAAATGCCACTCTGCTTTTTGCAACTTCAAATGGCCATTACCGTATTAAAATATTCTTTTATACACAAAAGAGATACCAATCATCAACCAGCCACAGCTGCCAACCTTGCAAACACTGCAAGCGTAATAGTTCTGAAATGGGCAAAATCAGGGGAAAACTATATTGCAGAGAAAAACAATAATGTATGGTGGTAGAACCCTTACTTTCTGAAAGTAGGTCATAGATCACCAATGACAGTCAGTTCCAGTCAAATTAGGTTCACGAAGAGTTAACTAATGTTCCATTACTTTCTCATTGTACCTTATTACCTGCTCCCATACAATACCATCCAACATATGGTAATATCTACTGTTCCTGGTTGAGTTTTTATTTAGTTTCTAATATCTCCCAAGACCTCTGGCGAGAGCTGTTCCTTAGTTTCATTTGGTACCGGATTCAGTGGACGCCGCAGCCTCGGAGGAAGCAGATTCCACTTTAGAAACGTCCTCTGAAAGATGAAATCAGTAATTGAAGAGAATCACCAATTACATGTATTAACATTTAGAAAGACATCAGGAACTGTGTATTTTAAACATGTTCATATATTAATATTCTAAAACGAACAGATATAGATATACACACAATCTATTACTACAGAAAACGTCAGGCTACCACATGAACTCATGTTTTGTCCACTGTTGGCTCTGCTGCAGCACAGTCGGCTGTTTTACAACAGACACAAGAAAGACGACAGTAGCCAGGATGCTGTTAGTTAAATCAGAAATCTGGGTTAATTCACGAAAGTTTATATTTCTTTATATGTATGATTGTGCTAGGTCATGCTAGGTCTCTATTTCAGACAGCAGCCTTCAAACAGTCAGAAACAGAGAAGTAAGAAAGTTAGTGTAGTTTAAAGAATAGCTGTATTGTATTTATTACCAGAACACAGATTTGCAATTGCAATTTTTCTTTTACAGGCAGGTTCAGAGAGCCATATAAGAAGTCCTATGTTTCCATCAAGTGGCAGTTCACCCACCCCTGTCCTTCTTTTCTTGTGTTTCCTCTGCTGCAGTCTTATCGGCCCTGAAGAAGATCCGTGCACTGCTCAAGGAAAAGTAAAGCAGCTCGAACTCCTGCCAGGAGACAAAAGGAACACAGTATGTGTCAGCAGTGCCATGAGATCACTCAAAACCATCCCCTCATCCAACTTTAAAGCCCGTTTTATGATGATACATTCTAACATGAAGCTTTAATGGCTCACAGTGTACCTGTAAGCAGACATCCAGTCTCTTCTGAGTTAAGTTCATGGTCTGCATGAGCTTCTCATCTTGGCTAGTGGCCTGAACGTTCTGTTCCTTCACCACTGCGTTCATCTCCTTCATGTATTTCTCTCTGACTGCCTGGAACCAGTGCAGTGAGTCAAACTCCTGATACTGGTCCAGCAGCTTCAAAATGTAGGCCACCCCTTAAAAGAAAAAAACAAATATTCATTAGAAAACAAACACAAGCTCAAAAATAAGAGCTGAAATAAATGAGATGTGACAGTCACATCCGATCCCTACCCATGGCAAATCCATCGTCTGTGAAGGCGGCGCCATTTTTGTTCTTTTTGTTCAGTTTCTCCTTGCAGCTGATGGAATGCTCTACAAAATTCACGGTCTGGAATTAGGAGGGTAGAAGAGATTATGAGAAAATTACAACAGAAATATATAAGAAAACCAAAGAGGAGAATAACAAGAAATTATTTGGCAAGAGAAAGTGGAAGAGAAAACACTTGACAATCAGCAGAGAAAAACAAAGATTTCGGCTTACTAAAGGAGGAACGATCATGTAGAAGTTCCTTAAGTGCATGTTCTTCATGCTGCGAAATTCTGGGGCAAACACACCCACAAGCATTTTAAAATATTCTGTCCCCTCTGCAGAGTTACTGGTCAGGTCACTGAGGACAGAGTCCAGGAGGCTAAAAAGAAGTAAATGTTTCCTTCATTGTTCATGCTGCACAATGTACATAATGTGGCGGAGCAAGAGAAGCCATGTTTCAATACCTGGCTGCTTTCTGTGTTTCCTCAGAGAGGCTCTCCTCCTTCACCAGCTCCTCAAAGTTTACAATATCCTCGAGATCAGGAACAAACCTGAAACCACAAAGAAATATTTGATCTTTAAGAAACAGCAGCACAGCTGATCACTAAATATGTCTTTAGTATAAAACACTGAAATAACTTGTTACTCTGTAAATCTGAATTAATATACTTGTGATGTCATTTATAAAACAAAGGTAACAAAATGTTAACTTGCGACATGATGTAAAATGATATGTAAAGGAAAAAACGAACACATTAAAACAAATTATAAAATGAGTAAATGAATGCCTGTGTTAAATATGAAGCGTAAACAATAGTTTTCCAGAGCGATTATTCAGATACTCCGTCAGAAACACCAACGAGTATTTGTAGCCTACTTAGATCAGTCCTAATAAACAGACGATAAAAGAATAAAAGAGCATTTTCCAAAGTTTAGATGCAAGGTTGAATTAGGTCATCTACAGAAAAAAGTATGTGTGTGTACAGTCTCCACACCTACCTGATAGCACTACTGCAGCAGTGCAGGCCCCCAGAGCGAATCATTCGAACATACCCCATTGCATTACCTAAAGAAAAGAGACACAGACACCAAGTACAGACTAGCATGTAAAATCTTGTCACAACTTTTTTTGTGAAATGTAAGAACAGTGTGCCAAAAAGGCCTCACCAATCTGGCTGATGAGCTGTCTGAACTGGTCCAAGTAGCTCTGACCATCTGGAGTGAGTCCCAGTTTCCTGATGCCCCGGTTGAACTTTTCAGCCCTCTCAAAGGGGTACTATAAACAATGAATACCCCAATAAACAACAAATCACGCAAACATTTTCAGAAACACTGTCCTAGATCTTCAAAAACAGCAGAGCTGGTCAATTTTCTACCTTCTGATCTGACTGGTCCTTGGTTTCTCTGAAGAACCGGATGTCCTTGATAAGCCTGGACTTGATGTGTTCATCATACATAAACTGGCTGAAGATGTAAAACTTCTTCCGGAGGAACTGATATGTGAAGTTTACCTTAACAGAATCATATGCAAATGAGTCAACGCACTAAGCCTGTTCCCCAGGAGGGTATCAGGGAAGCTAATTGGCCAGTCACACGACATACAAATGATTCTCAAGCAGAAGTTCACATACCGTAGTGTTCATAATGCCAGTTCCATGGGTGCGTATGGAGTTTGCGATGTGCCGAATATTGATGGTATTCAAGTGCTTGTTGTTGCTGGTCCTCTCAATGAAGATCTACAAGAGTAAAGCCACTAATTAAGTGCTGCTTCCGCACAAAGACTGATAAGTGGAACACAGAATCAAGAAGCATACACAAATGATTATAAAAGTTGGACCTACCTGGTTGTTGAGATTGTAGAGGTAACGTGAGACAAAAACATGGATGTTCCTCATAATTTCCAATACATCCAGTCCCTAACAGATATTAATATGACTGAATGAATCATAAATTACATCATCATCAGATGTAGTATGCATATGAAACATGCATATTTTCACATATTTCTAGCACAGTACTGAATACCTGTTCTAGAGTTTGGCTGGGGAGATGGGCCTCAGTCATGACCAGGCCGTAGCGCTGTGTGGCAAGGTTCCTCATCTCGCTGTATGTAGCCCAGTCATGGAGAGCCACTGTTGTCAGGTTGTAAAATGTTTTGTCCAGGTAGTGTGTTACATAGGCTGCATGAAGAACAATGATTATCAGTTACGTTATATTGACAACGCATTCTCAAACCTTTTTCTATTGTCTTATCACTAGGTTTATTAACATGATATGCAAATACTCTAATATTTCTGCACATTGCTTACAGTGTGGATGTAATAATAATCTCAGAACTCCAGCTTTCTTTTGAGTAATTAGCCCTCGGTTCATCTTACCTTTGATGTCAATGAAGCGATTAAAGAAGCGGATAGGCTTGAGGGAAAAGAAGTGAGCCAAGTCCTTCATGCCTACTTTGAAAGGGTTTCGGTCGTCCAGCTTGAGATGTGTGTGCACAGAGAGTCGCAGATCCTTCTCTATCTCCTTACACAACTTATCCAACAAATGCTAATGAAGAGATAAGAAAAATTAAAGTCCATGTTCTCCAATGAATGTAGTACCTTCACTGTGAAGATACATAACGAGAGGGGAGAAACAAAATCAAGAGTGATCATCCGAACCTCATTGAAGACTTGCATGATCTCTTTGTCATAGCACTCCAGCAGCTGCTCAGAGGTCTCCATGTGTTTGGCATGTAACATGGTGGGTACGCAATCTCTGAGAGCACTGAACATATACTGGAGAACACCAAGGAGAGTTAAAACATATTTAGTTTCAGGAAAGTCAGAGGCAAAGGCAGTAGGACAGGAAACAGTACTTTCAGTGGGAGGTGTTATTGTGAAACTGAGGACTTTCAGTTCCTATAGCTTAGTTGTGGAATGTCCGTAGACTCACATGAATCCTTGCTGCATCCACAGCGTTGTCATACACATCGTCTAAGTAAATGGGAAAAATTGCACGGTGCCAGTAGAGAAAGCTACAGTCACACTGTACTTTGATCCTAAGAAAAAGAGGCATGTCCTTGATGTTTAGGGTCCGCTCTTCTAAGCAACAATAAGAACACTGCTGTATATACACCACTGTTAAAACTTCTAAAAAAAAAAGTCTTACCTCTCTCTTAATTCACCGATCAGGTCCAGTTTTTTCAGGACAAGCTGTAAAGGCAGAAGCTCCTCATCCTTAAAGGTTTTCTGTTAAGAAAAATACAAAATATAAAGTACAAAATACAAAGTTTTGTATGCAGTAAACAGCAGAGTTTAAAGGAATGACTCAATCTTTTCTCCACATTTAGCCTTGTCTTTCCACTGTGTCACAGGGTTTCTTTGCATAGAAGTGTGTACTGGACTTCACACTATTAGGGATTGCTTCTAAACTAGTCATCACAGGAGGACAATGTGGCAGGAGTTTGTCTGATCATTTTTAATGACTGAGACACAGAGAATAAGAC
>JBBIGA010000126.1:11279133-11292704 GCA_037576975.1 Alestes dentex
ACACACACACACACACACACACACACACACACACACACACACACACACACACACACACACACACACACACACAAGATAATAATAATTGGTTTACATCTTTTTAACAAACAATGAACGATGCTACAAGTTTTTCAATTACAGTACTGAAATCTAATACTGTAATGGTATTATCTAATATTTTTTATTTTTTCCTTGCATCTGATTGTCATACATGTAATGAAATGACTTGCTTAGGGTTACCAGCTGAACAGCAATTCAGTCTTTCCAGACTTTTTTTTTTTTTTTTTTTACCAGAAAGCTGTTCACAAACAGCACTAACTTTATGGTAGTAGGGTAGAAAAGTTTACCTTGAGCAGTTCCACAAGTCGACACAGGGCCTTCACAGAGGTCTTGGTCATGGGTCTCTGCATGGACATGTACAGGTTCATGGTGGTTTTTATGATGGTGCTGATGCTGTAGGCATACAGGATCCCCTGTAGTAAAGGCATACAGTCATGTTAAAAGCTCTGTTCTCTTAAAATTAGAATGACTATGAATTCTGATCATAGATTATTATTATTTAACCAATGTAATTATGTTTTTCTCTGAAAACTACTAGAACGTGGGGAGCAGGTGTAAGTGAGGCATTTAAATGTCTGAAATGCTTAAGCTGTATCAGGTGTGTTACAGCATAAACATATGCAGGTTGGCTTCCAAAACAGGATTACTATTTACTACAACAGTATTTAATGTGGGACCAGTTTTCACAAGTCAACAGCCTGACCGTTACAGCTTTATGGCAAACTTTCTGAATGGTCCTCTTTACCTGCACAAAGACATTGCATCTGTTGCTCAGGTCTTCTGAGAGTTTGTCAGCCCTCTGCTCTTTGGACAAGATAGCTTCCATCTTCATCATCCACGAAGTAACAAAAACATAGTAAGACTGCACGTCCCTGGAAAAAAGAGAAGTGTCTGAGACTAATGACAACTTTCAGTTGACGACAGACGTAAGTGGTAGGTAAGACCACACCAGAGGATGTTGACTGCATATTTAGATCATAAAGAACATGAAGCCAGATTACAACTCCTGTGTAATCTCTTAGTTATAGCTGTAGGTGACGCGGAGTGCACAAACATATGTGCACACCCATTTTCAAAAGTTTGAATTTGACCCCTGGTCAAATTGTGTTTTAATGGTTTTCCAAATAAAAAAAAATACAAAATTTACAAATAACAAATTTACAAAAATACGTTACATTAAATAGAAGTTGTGCACAAGATGTGCAGAGGCTGTTTTATAACTATACAGTTTTTTTTAAAGAGGTATAACTTAAAAAAAAAAACAAAAAAAAACAAAAAAACATGTACATTGAGTTAAATTAAGCAATTGTATGTGTTCAAACTTATAGTACTAATAAACTCACTTGGTTAATGTTTGTGCCTTTTGTTGTAAAAATGTATCTCTGTTGGTACGAATAGACTGGAGACTCTTTTTGTCCATCAGTTTAGCTGCAGCTGGAACTTTACTAATCAAAAATGTGTCTGAAAACCAGATTATGTTGCCAATGAGTGTCACTGCAGGGACCTTGGATATAAAGAGAAAAACGACAGTATTTTCAAAAACAAACTACATACTTTGTCAAATAGGTCTGTGTATAATCTTCATCCTGAACAAACTATTAATAATAGAAGACAGACATCTGCAAAATGAACATCAAATATGTAAGAGAATCACATACCCAAAGCATGTGATTTATGAAGACAGTGTTAAAAGGCAAGTAAGTAAGTAAACACACCTTTTTACACACATCCAAAAGAGCCTTATAGAGTTTCTTGTCAACAGTTCGGAAAATGTGGAAGTGCAGGACAAAGAGGCAACAGACTCCTGCATACTTATCTCTCTGGTCAATCTCTGACGGCTCCCCTGTGAACAATGACACTCAGGAATTACACTAGAACCTGGCAGGACATGCAGCAAATAAATAAATGATTACCGGCAAAAAAAGTCATTAAGTAAGATACAGTTACAGCACGTACAATATGCATCACCATTAGTCCGATATTAGTTCATCGTTCAATTAATAATCACGATAAGGAACTACAAACCAAGCTTTGACTCCACATTTGTAAAGATAGTGCGAATGTTGTGGGCAAACTCCTCAGCAAAGGCACTGTTTTTAGAGACCGACACACCCTCCCCTGGATTATTAAATCTCTGATCTACACAAGCCTATAGGGAACAGAAAAAAAAATATATTTCAATAAATAATACATGCTTACATATAATATGTATCACTCTCCTAGGTACCCCCTGGCTATGGAACACTTTCTAGCAATATCCAGTTTTATTCAGGGGGTTTAAGACACAAGAAACTACACAACAGGTCTGTAATTCTTCCTTTGCAGACAGAATTTCAGTCACGTGATCTGAAGCAGTCTTGTGACCCTTATAGTGCATGCAAATTCTGCTATGCAAATTTTCACATATTTGTGGCACAAACTCTTCTTTGTTTAAACTCTCCAGTGAGGGACACATGCCCTTTTAGTTCACATGAAAGAACGTCATCCTCTGTGTCTTGTACACATTTGGTGTGGAATTTATTTCTTACTTTTGTCTTGAGGCAGACCTCTATCACAAACTCACTTATAGCCACATTCACACTCAGTCTCACTAACATCGTTAACATTCAAGGCACTATGGAACCACCTTTGGGAACCAATTTGTCAGACAGACAAATTTTTAAATGCATTTAATGTCTCTGTCCACTGTACTGAAATTATTATTAGATTTGTATCTGCAAGAACGTTCAGATGAACAACAATGAACATTCCTAGCTAAAGAGTAGCAAGGAGGCCTTTTGTTTCGGAATTTTTAAGTTCTTAACTCGAGACACCCAGCAGGTTTTTTGTTTATTTTAAAGTGTTCCTATTCTTCTTAACATGTTTTATGAATTTTATACTGTTTTAGAAACATTTTATTCTTCATCCTTTAAAAATATTTTAAAGCGTGCTGTATAAATAAGGATTCTTGGTAAACATGGTTTTAAAGTCACCACACTAACCTGAAAGATCATGCTGTCCAGCAGCTGGCCCTCCAGCTTCAGTAAAAGTTTCTCAAAGGGCTTCAGCTTCTCTTCCTGAATAGCAAATTTGGATGGGTTATGATGGACGGATTTGAGCAACCTGTCAAAAAAAAGGCAAAACAAAGTTTCTCCTCTTGAATACTTGCCTCCGCAGGTAAGACAAATAATATTTCAATATAAACATTTCAATATTTCATTTAAAAGAGTACTTAAGGACAATATAGGTAAAAAAAAAAATACATGAAGTTGTGGCCAATTATTATAAAGGTGGTTTAAAAAAGGTGCCATGTGACAAATATTCATCCATACTGACTGTTATATCTGTTATATTCTAACAACTGAGATTTTACAACTAGCATCACATGGTGTTTCTATGCACTACTCACCTTTTGTACATCTTCCAGTGGTCTCTCAAAGTGGCATGGTTCTCCATTATCTCATCCAAAGTGATCAGAACCACCAGCAGTTCCCCAAGGTGCTCATACACTGTCTGCTCAAGCCGCACAGATCAATACACACATGATTCATTACACACGGAGAACACTAGATGAACAAAATTAAATGAATTAATAAACAAATAACATTAAATTTACCTGAAAATGTACCCCAGTTGACTCAATAATTTTTGTGGCACCTCTAAATGAGGAACATAGAACATGAATGAAAAACCACTATTCTGAATGATGAAAAGATATCAGAGAATGATGCACTGACACCACAAATCCAACTGAAACACGCCACAGTAGAAAATAATTCTCACTTATTGCTGCTGTACAGCGCAGCCAGCTGGTGGACCACATTAACCACGACCTCGAAGCAACGGGACACAAAGCAAGATAGCTCCTGTGTAACAAGAGAGAAGAAGAGACCAGTCAGTAGACCCCGTCCAAGGAAGGTTGTCTGGTAAACCATGCCAACAGCATGCATAGATTTATTATGCACAAGCGCACAAAAAGTAATGCACCTGCAAAAAGGAGATGAAGCGCCCCATTTGAACCTGACTCTCTCCCTCCACCACACTTGTGTCTGACACTGCCAATCACAAAGAAAAAAAAATCAGAAATAAAAAAAAAATAAGAAAAGAAAGAAAGAAAAACTGTAAAAGCATACATGGACGAGTGAGACAGTAATGCATTCTTGTTATTAAGTTGACAATAGTGAACACAGTTAACAAAATAATAAAATACAGTAATCCCGTTATAGGAATGAAATGCAATGTATTGCTCTATTACTTTTAGATGTGAAAGTAATATATTGTTATTGAATAAAAGCTGTTATTGCATTGCTGTTGAATGAAAAGTAATGTATTGTTATTGGGTGTAAAATGAAAGCATTGTTTCTAGTGGAAAAACAATGCACTGTTACTAGATGAAAAGTAATGTATTGTTTGCAAGCAACCACTGAATCCTATTATGTGTCAAGTGAAAGCAAGAGCAGAAAATATACAAAGTTAATTACCTCCTTCACCATAGTACAGCAAACCATTGTAGAACTTTGTCTCAGCCTGAATGTGAGAGAATATTAATACTGAACATTATTATTGGTCCTTTCTTCAAATTCAAATATCAGTATGCTACCGGGTGTAACACTGCAATATCAGGTCTTCTGAACTGTCTAATACTCTAGCTTCGTTACATACCTCATATTTAAGCTTCTTAACTTCACTGCAGAGAGCTGCATACACTGTGATGACTTTATTCAGGACCTACAAAGTGAACATAAAAAAAAAAAAAAAAAACGCACACATTTTCACTCCTCCTAACACTTGATATGTACTTATGTATTTTTGTTCAGATCTGTCACAAGTATAAGGCCTACTTTGTTTTCTGTTTTAATCAATTCCAAAAGTGAGGACTGCTCGTAAGGAAGGAGCTGCAATGAGACAGAAAGTTTCAGGACAATCTGTATCTGACAGCAAACACAGAAACAGGACACCAAGTATCCTGGAACATCAGTTGGGTAATAGAATGACAGAGCACCTTCAAAGCTATGGGGTCCAGAGTGAAATCCCATACATCTCCAATGGAGTCGTCCAGGGCCTCCTCAATAGCTTTGAGTTGGGATGTGTAGTCTTCCAAGAACTTCCCATAGTTTTTCAGTTGCACTTCTGTATGAATTTCTAGAAGATGAACGAGCCAAACTCCATCATTCAACAGTTAAGCAGCTTACTTCGCATCATGCACATTATGCACATTCACACTATGCAACTTTGCCTGTGATTATTTATTGCTGCTGCACTACTTTGTCTGCTTTGTCTTCTATGTCTTTATGTCTCATGTCCTATGTTCTGTCTGCGAAGGGGGAACATATTATATGACAATAAACCTCAACTTCAACTTCAAACAATTAGCACAAAAATTCTGACAGTCTAAGACTAATCATCATCTTCTACTTTCAGCTGCTCCAGATTAGGGGTCGACAAAGTGGATCACCTGTCTCCATTTCCTTCTGTCCTCTGTATCTTCCTCTCTCACACACCAACTGCCTGCATGTCCTCCCTCAAAACATCCATAAACCTCCTATTAGCCCTTCCTCTTCTTCTCTTCCTTGCAGCTCCATCCTCAGCATCCTTCTCCCAACACACTCACGAGTCTCTCCGCAGCACACTTTTAAAGTGGCATCTGGCACACGCCCTTATCCAGAGTGACTTACAAACTTTGTGGTCATCTAGTTCACATGCGACTATTTCACCCACTAGGCCACTACCACACTACCACTTTTCCTCCAAAAGGTCCAACTCGGGCTATCCCTCTAATGAACTCATTTCTGATCTTTTCCATCACTTCCATTGCAAATAAACACTTTCAAATGTGGTTCCCACACTGGTGCTGGACTACTCTTTGGCCTGCACATTTTAGTGCTGTCCCTGCTCCCAACACACCTGATCCAACTTTTGTTTATCACCCCATTGTTCCTGAGTTAGAGAGTGTAAATATAACAGCTAGTAGTTCATAACCAACAAGTGCATCACTGCATATGTGCATATTTGCACCTCACGTTTAGAGGTATATGTTTAAGTAAAAAGCATCATAGTGTTGACCAATATTAAGAAATCTCTCCACTTTCACATTCTCTGAAATGACAGGTATAATCATTTCATTTCACTCCAGGTTCTGTGCACCACCTGCAATTTTGCACATTTTAAAAAGTAATGACATATCATATGGTGTGTTGTAACATTCCCAGGACACAATGCACAGTTGGTTAATCATTCCAACCTATTGTTCTCTTCTGTCATATTCATGTAGCCACCTTAACGATTTATTCTTTATCTATTCTGTAACACACTACACTGCATACGTCTCTTTTTCAACTGAATCTTGTATTTGATGGTGTTCTTTTATTCTAGTATTTTTATCTTGTATGTTTGCACCAACCACCAAAGCAAATTCAATGTATGTCTGCACATAAACGGCAATAAACTCTATTCTGATTCTGATTGCTTTCAGTGATGGTCACATGACTGACCATGGTAAACGGATTGTGAAGCTAACAAGCTACCTGTAACCATTTTGACACTAAATTGGGTTGTTCATTGCTGAATTTATAAGATAATTTTCCAACAAGCCACCAGTGTTTATAACAGAGCCAGCAATCTCAATTCTCCAGGTCACGGGATGCTAGTTTAACGTTAGCTCAGTTCAGCAGTGTGTTTAAGAGGCTGTATCCCACTTGAATGACAATAAATGAATATCCACTCCGACATTCATAACAAAGTGGCACACGGGCAGGCAGCTCCGACACGTTGTTCTATTTATCTGTTCAAACGCAAAATAAAACTGCAAACACGAAGACAGCTAGCCTGGTTGCTAACGCTTGGTCATCATCGCAGCCACAGACAGGGGGGTCTCAGGAACAAAAACAGACACAGACTTACTCTGAGAGCCGTCATCAAAACGATCAAACTCCCAGTCGGGTGAGATCGACTCCCCTGCCATCCTGCGACACAGCCCGGGCTACCCAGCCAACAGACAGCTGCCATTCACGGGTTAGAGTCAGAGAAACCGCCCCTCTCAGCCCTCCAGTCCCATGATCTACTGAACAGCACCAGCTTCCGGCCTGGAGCTCACACAGTAAACTTTAAAGTAAAGGTTCAGGACCAACAGAGACACTCCACGTAAATTTACAGTTTTGAATCAGGATTAGAATTTGAGCTCCCACAATAAAACTTAAAAGCAAAGATTCAAGACCTGCAAAACATTTGGAAATCACTCGCCACATGTGTTTACAGCTTAGAATTGGAGTTTGTTTGAATTTGAATCTGAATTTGAGCTCACACAGTTAAACCTTAAAGGTTCAATGCCTGTAACTTGACACATGTATTTATTATTTATTATTTGAATTTGAATTTCAATTTGAGCTCACACAGAGTACAACTTTACACTAAAGGTTCTAGACATTTGGACTAGACAACACTGACCACGTGTATTTACAACTTAGCATTTGAAGGTTTTTTTGATTGAATTTATACATGTGTGATGCTGAGATATAATCACTTTGAAATAATTTGAATGTATTTATTCATTCGTGTGTTTGTTTGATTGTTTATTCAATTAATCTTCTTATGAAAACAAAAATAAAGGCTCGATGCTCTTTTGAAGGTTTGAAAACATCAGCCATGTGTGAGAAACACCCACCAGGCCAGGACTGAGCTCTCCGTGTCCACAGAGCGGCGCATGCCTGCAAAGCCTGCACTGACCTGTAGCACAATTAACAGTGTGTTTGAGATGTCCAACATGTGAAGTATTTTTGACTGATTTTGCTCATTCGTGTAATCTGGAAGCATATTTCTTTAATTCTCTTTTTCTTTTTTTTTTGTCAGTTTGCCATAACCTAAACAGCAAGTTGTTGTACGAGGCCTTATTATTCTCTTTTTGCTGAGTTGTAAGACAGATTCTTGTCTGGTATGTCTCAGAGGTCAGACTCAGCCTTGAGGTGCTGACATTACACTGTCCTATTGTCTACAGCAGCACATGTATGCAGTGGCACGAAGCGGAGTGCTGAGTGTAGAGTGTTACTGTCATTTCCCCGGGCTTCCAGTTGTTGCTCTGACTTCGGGTAAGTTCCTTTGACATTTTGTTAAAATATTGTTCTGAGCTTCAATAATCAACGGATAATTGACACAGTTATCAACAGATTGTAATAGGCTGCTTATGGAGCTCTCTGGTGCTGTACACTACAGGTTCTTTTATAATAATGATGGGACCTGAAGATGTATTTCACTTAAAGAAATTCTTTGATAGCTAAGCTACAGCCATGATTCAGCTGTAGGCTTACGTGAATAATTAAAAATGACAAAATGTTGCAGTCTAAAAGTGTCTGGATTTTGGGACAGACAGTTGTTAAACTGTATGTATAATATTGTGATGCTTCAGGAATTTTTCACACTCTATGACAGTACTGTTAAATATGAGTGCATTACAGTGCAGCATATGTTTTATATGTTTGAGACACTGCACCGAACCCAATTAAAAAGGACTTTCTGCTCTGTAATGAAGCATGAAGTCGTGTTGTGTAATGAGGAGGTCAAGATAAGCTGAGGAAAGGATATTGTGAATGAGTAAAATCAGTGACATCAGTGGACATCATAATATTGCCCAGCTCTAGTGTAGATGTCCTTGTTATCGATCTCTCTTTCGATACACTGTGGTGTGACAGCATTGTGAAAGGCTATACGTAGGACAGACTGAGACTGATCTATAGATGATAACGTGCTTTGTCTGTACATTCCTACATTACCCTTTGCCCTCTCTCTCTCTCACTCACTCTCTCTCTCTCTCTCTCTCTCTCTCTCTCTTTCTCACTCTTTCTCTATAGGATGAATGGCAACTAATTTAAAAACTTTTTGAAGCATCATAGTAAAGCTGTTCAGTATCTTCACTCGTTCTTCCTGTCAGAAATACTTGAAAATGTACTTATAAATGACGGACAGGTTGGATGAATTTGCGTGCATGGCTACATCCTCTGGAGCACAAAACACTTCACTGAAAACCAACGATAAGCCTTCGTATTTCATATTTCAAGTTCTGTGAAGGCCATGGATTCATTTGGTGACCCTAAGCAGGAGGGAAATCTGACATTAGCAGATTTAGAGGTTAGAAATGTTGAGCGTCAGATTATTCCTTCCCTACAGGCTGGAAGACCTGATAAACCTTCAGGTTTCACCCACAGTGTTGCTAGCAGCGTAGACAAGGAGTACTCAGAGTCAGACCCCTTGCTTCCTAATGGCCGTCGGTGGTCCTCAGCAGCCTATGGCGCTGTGCTACAGCAATGCAAGGAACAGCAACTGGTCTGTGGTCCGGTGATGCCGAATGAATCGGTCTGTGCCATGGTGCTGCAGATCCTGGTGCCATTCCTCCTGGCGGGCTTAGGCACTGTGATGGCTGGCATGCTGCTGGACGTGGTGCAGGTAAGAAGACTACGGGGAGGAAGAATAGTCGTGAAAGAATACTTTCAATAAGTAGTGATGGTTGAATACTGAACACACACAGTAAAGCAGTATGTTTCCTTACAATCTGTATCTGTATGTTGAGAATCGTTTTGTTTTGTGTTTTCACTGTCATGATGTAAACCGCAATCTCAGTCTCATAAACTAAGCAAAAGTGGTAAATGAACAAGGGAACCCACATAAAAGCTACATATTTATGTCTTTTTTCGCAGGTCTTCACCAGTCCCTTAAATGAAAATATGTTGTTATTTATTCTGGACTCTGCAACACAATTTTCGCTTGAATTGTTTTTTTCTCTCTCAGTTTTTCCAAATACGTTCTGTTCCACTTTTGCTAAACTCATACTAGAAAATGATGTAATGAATATTTTCTATTACCAGTATGCTGTACCCCAATAACGATCTTTGATCATAAAATTTGACCATAAAGCAATAAACTGGGTAACTATGGGAGTCCTCTACAGCACTGATGCTAGACTTGTCACTCGAAAACATGTCCATTACTGAGAGACTTTAAAAGGACTGATAACGAAGTCTCCGCTCAGGTTTTAGCACTACAGTGTTTGCAGAGAAGCCATTTATGTTTGTCAAATGATCCAGTCAGGCACTGATTTTAAAATCACTCATAATTATTGATCATTGATGTTTCTTTTAAAGATTTGTTTTAATACAGTTTAAATCTAAATGTATTCCCCTAAATGTTAAAAGTAACTGCATTCTGAAAACTGAATATAATATATATAAACTCTGGATGATAATTTATCAGTCAGTGAGAGATGTCTCTCTGTGTGTTGGCGATGCAGCACTGGAGTGTGTTTCAGAGAGTAACAGAATTCTTCATCCTGGTGCCATCGTTACTTGGTCTTAAGGGAAACCTGGAGATGACACTGGCATCAAGGCTCTCTACAGCGGTGAGCGATGACTAAACCATGTTTCTTTTGCTCTCTCCCTTTCTGATTTATCCATCTTTCATTCTGTCTTTCTGCCATTTCAACACACTCCTGTTTACCTGTCAAACTACAAAGTGCATTAAAATAGATTAAATATATTTACATATTTACATTCTAAATGTGAACTTAAGGAACCTGTAATTTCTGTGTCTGTTTTACTTATATCTACCGTTGTCAAGGCATTGAAGGTTTCTGGTATGTCACATATAAGTTACGTTCTTTGTCCTCTGTCACATGGTCTTGTTTGCAGTGTGAAATCCTGCACTGTGCTGTGAAGAAAACAACATTTGTGGTTGAGCTTAAAGATCATTCTGTTCCAGTAGTTAAATGTCTTTGACCACAGAGTCTTTGTGGGACAGGCAGTGCAAAGACGTCGTAGGATTTTTTGTTATACTTTGTTACATTATGGAATACCACATGAATGATTTATTAAATCATCAAAAATTATTCTTGCATTTTATTTTGGGAATTTAAATAATAACATTCATTATTATTCCAAAATATTATACAAATGATATAATTGCACAAAAGCATGGTCTATGACCCATTTTACTGAACAGCTGTGTGTTTGCTGCAGGTGAATACTGGCAAAATGAACTCCCCAAGAGCAAAGTGGAACCTGATCATTGGAAACCTTGCTCTCAAACAGGTAAACACCACCAAGTTAAGTGTTTGATTTGTTATTACAGTGTTTCTCAGCCTCCCAGACAATCCAGATTGTTGCCCTTTTCCAGCTTCCAAAATACCTGAATCAAACCACTGAGAATGACTTGAATGAATTAGGAAAGACTTGGTTAACACTAACAAGTGTGATAATTATCCGTTATATGAATGCAGCCTCACCTCCTGTCCCTGCCTGCCTTTCATGTTCCCTCAGGTTCAGGCCACTGTGCTGGGCTTCCTTGCTGCCCTGGCTGCATCAGCGCTAAGATGGGTTATGGATGAGAAGCTTAGCGTGAACCGTGCAGCGTTGTTGTGCTGCAGTAGTGTGGTCACAGCATTCACAGCATCAGTATTGCAAGGAAAGAATACATTATTTGCATGGAATATAGAGCTGCTTAATGTAAATCATTCTGCTATAAATGTGTCATCTTCTTGAAGTCAGGAATAGGGTATGAGTGTCAAAATTCCATACTTTTATGGTGCTGAGTGGTGAAATATTCTTGCCGAGTGGTGAAATATTCTGTCGCTTCAACATTTACATAGTCAGTCCTGTGAGCATCTGTTTTGAAAACTAGACTATTGTTTGGCTGTCTAAATCACATTCTGTATACGAATTATTAACATTTACATTCACTTCCAGGAGCTCATGCTCATACCTGGTTAAACTTACATCCACATTTAGATTATAATAAAAAATAAGGTACTATTCAGTATTCTGTTACAAACAGATATTGGTATTAGTATTAAAACTTTTTGAACGACGCCCAGCCCTAGTAAAGACAATTTTATGCTAGTACAAACGACCCAGAAACTATCACAGCTATCTATGTCAATTCTGCTTTTCCTTCATGCCCTGAAGTATCACTTAAGTTTGTGGGTACCAGTCATGAGATTTGTCTTCAATGATATAGGGCTTGTGATTCTTTCCATGAAAACTGATTTTTCGTGGGGCTGGAGGAGAGTTGCTCTGTATGACTGGATTGTGTGGATTGTTATGCTTGGGTTAGTAATGTACTGGCTAGCTGTATTTCATAATGTTGGCCACTTACGTGACTGTTTCCCACAGGTATCATTATGGTGGGAGTTATTATTGGCTCAAAGAGAGCAGGCCTCAACCCAGATAACATAGCAACACCCATTGCAGCCAGTTTTGGTGACCTCATCACCCTGGGACTCCTTGCAGTCATCAGTCAGGGGTTCTTCCACTCTACTGGTAAGTTTAGATTTTGAAAAGGATTTGAAATAGACAGGTAACTAAAGTTTTTATTCGTTGTCACTTTTCTTTATGTTTTATCTCCCTATCTCTGTCTCTCTTTTTCTCTATAGAGCAATCCCCCTATGTTGTCTATGTGGTGTGTGTTCTCTTTATGTGCATGACGCCAGTCTGGGTTATAATTTCATTTCGTCATCCAGAGAGTCGCAAGCTGCTGTGTTGGGGTTGGGAGCCCATAATCACAGCCATGGTCATCAGCAGGTCTCTGAACACTGTAATGATATACTTTGATGAAAGCACATTTACAGTTTTTTTTTTTACCACAACGTGGGCTCACTGTGGTAGAGGTCATTTAAACAGAAAACACCTTGTACTTCCACTGACTATAGTTTAAAATCTTTTATTAAATTATGCATTTACAATGGTCCTCTTTTAATGTGGAATACTTATGCAAAAAACACTTGTCCTTCTGTATGTCTTTAGCCTGGGTGGACTCATCTTGGACAGAGCCATGACTGTTCCAAACCTAATGGGAGTTGTGGTTTACACACCAGTTATTAATGGTCAGTGAAACTGAGCAAATTGACAGTGATAATGATGGGAATCCAAAATATTAAATTGGGCTATTCACCTAACAAGGATTGGTTATTTTGGTTAATTTTGGACAGATTATTCCTAAGCATCCACAGAATTTAGTCTTATGATGAACCTTAGGAGGCTGTGCTTGCATTCCCTTCTCTTTGTTTATATCCTTGTTACATCTGTTCCAACATCAGTGGTCTATTTTATGTAACTGAATGTTACTTCCATGGTCGGTCGAATTGTTAGTAATTTCTAAGCTCACTAGTGTTTTTAACAAGCTACCAGACAGTTCATTCTGGCACATTTAAAACATTTGACTTTTTAAAACATTTTTGAAAGATTTCAAAGATTTAAAAATGTCACTCCCTTGTCCATACAGTCAATCCATTAAACTGTTTATGTACTCTTAAGGTGTTGGAGGTAACTTGGTGGCCATTCAGTCCAGTCGTATAACCACATACCTTCATTCTCACTGTTTCTTGGGGGAACTGCCTGAGGATGCCAAAGGCTGTTACTGCCCATCCCGCACCTTTGTTGGAAAAGGTAAACAATATGTCTCTGATAACATAATGTCTCTGATAATGCAACCATAAGAGGTCACAAGCCAGTGATTCCTTGTGCCGGTCCCAAGTCCGGATAAATGCAGAGGGTTGT
>JBBIGA010000126.1:11307634-11322575 GCA_037576975.1 Alestes dentex
TCTGTCGAGCCCCCACCCACTAGATTAGTTGAAGATCCGCCATTTTTGTCTGCTGGTTTTATGAGCACGCATAAGACCAAGCACTATGTCTACAAGCAAAGGCAAGTCACGCATAAAGTGTTGTGGTTTCGTTCCACCTTAAATCCTGCTATCCAGGCTGCAACATCACTATTTCGCCTGTAGGGGGTAACTTCACAGAGGTTCACATTCAGAATTATGTTGCCTTTTTTATGGGCTTTTTTAGAAATGCATTTAGAGAAATAAAAACGTTTTAAATCTTTACATGGCAATGATCTCTTTCCAGGAAAAGGCAACATAATTATGAATGTAAACCTCAGTAAAGTTTCCCTTCTACAGGCGAAATAGCGATATTGCAGCCTGGATAGCAGGATTTAAGGTGGAACGAAAAATTCGAATAAGGAGCTAACTTCAGTATCATGGGGGATCTGTACCTTCTGTCCATGACAAGTCAGCAGATGAGGGAGATGTAAGTACTTTCAAATGACATTTGTGTTTCTATCGCAGTTAATTAACTAGCTTGTTCGTTTCGTTTCATAAGCATGGGATAGGTGGGGTGTTTCCAGCAACTGCTTATTTGCATAAAAGTGACCGAGCCCTTAAACAGCTCATTTTGAAAGGGACTGAAACTGTCAAGAATGAAGCTGGTGATCCCTTTATGTGAGAGTGATTTTGTGCAAAGAACTTCATGAACATGTTTTGTATTGCCCATACACCTATTATAACTAAAGTGAGTTTTGCATAATATGTCCCCCTTTAATGCTTCATCGCACCAAGAACGCCATGCCTCCAACTTTGTGGACACAGTTTGGGGAAAACCCTTTTCTTTTCCAGCATGACTGTACCCCAATGCACAAAGCAAGCTCCATAAAGACATGGCTGGAGAAGTTTGGTGTGGAAGAACTTGACTGGGCCGCACAGAGCCCTGACCTCAACTACATCATACACCTTTAGGATGAACTGGAACTGAGTTTGCGAGCCAGGCCTCCTCATCAGTGCCTGACCTCATAAATGCTCTACAGAATGAATGGGCACAAATTCCCACAGAAACACTCCACAATCTTGGGGGAAGAGAGGAAGAGTGGAAGCTGTTACAGATAGGACCAAATGCATATTAAAGTCTATTTGAATACAATGTTATTAAAGTCCCTGTTGGTGTAATGGTCAGGCGCCCCAATACTTTTGTCCATGTAGTGTATACAGCAATTCAAAAAATGGCAAACTCAAGCGGCTAATCAAAGCAGAACTTGAGAGGGGAAAAACACAAGATATGCATGACAGGTTGCATAAACTCAGACTTTAATTTCACTTTTTCAGGCTCCATGTGAACACCAGAGAGAGCACAGTAGAAATACAGTGAGATGGTCTTTGGTTTTGAGCTGTGTAATTATCTGATAAATACAATACAAAGACAACAAGGGATAAAAGATCTGCAGGAAATATTTTCAAGCACAAAATTTCGAAGTAAGGATAGTGGAGACAGTTCCAATGAAAGGCAACAGCCGACCACATTCCTTTCCAAAGACTACTTTATGTTATTCTAGGACAATAAGGTTCGGGGACAATCTTATTGTAATTCAGTAACTTCTAAAAATGCAGCAAAGTTCAGAATTAAATAAACCTGACTGAATAGAAATAAGACGTACCCCAACCCCACTGACATATAATTGATACATCTGATATTCCATAAGGTATGACATTTCTCTTGGAAGTCATAAACATCTAATAACTCATACCACTGTATGAAAGTTATTCTGTTATTAGATTTCTTCAAATTTCTGAGGTATTTTGTCCACTACAAACCTGAGAACATTTCAGAATTTAATAAGAGGTAATTTCAAAGATAAGTCATAAAACTCAAAATATCTTAATTTGACTATCTAGTGTCTGGAGCTAATTCTGAGGTAAAGTTGACAAAGTTTTACAAAGGTTATTCTGAGGTAGCTATTTCACTTCTCCCACTGAGGTATATCCAGCCTTGTTCATTTGAGACATGAGGCGTTGTGGTGCTGAGGTAAAAACCACTGAGATCAACCTGAAATTCCTGAGAAACTTGCTTTCCAATATGGAAAGGCATTTGAGGCCTAAAGTTATGAGAAAGAAAGGTAAAAAGATATTGAGGAAGTGGAGAAATGCACAAAAACGTGTCAGCGCTCCTCCTGTTTTTCTGTGACGAAGATCAGTAAGTATTGATTTTTTTTTTTTTGTCTTTATGAACAAATACCCCACTATTTCTTTGATTTAATTTTAGCATGATCATGCCTTTTACATCCTGGTTAGATTACTAAGCATATCAGAAAAAAACATCCTCAATCCTCAATCACAAAATAAAGGAATAACATGTTAATAAGGGCCCAGATCAGAGAGCCTATAACTGATCGTCCAACGCCATCTAAATAATTGACTTGTGTAAAGCCATTTGTCCCCTCTACTGTTGCGCTTCTACATGCTTTTGATTCAACGGTAGAGACCAACCTTTTGGCTAGGAACTGGTAGGGACCAATCTGTCAAAAAGAATAAAATGTCAAAAGAATAGCAAAATTTATGCTTTCAGCTGTGTAAACTGCATTTTCAATACTCAAATCTTTTCAAAATCTTTATCGAAAACTCTTTCAAAATCAAATGAATATTTCTGGGTATCTAGAAACTAAAAATAATGGGAAAAAACAAATCCACAATCAAATCAAGAAAATATACAAAGTAAAAAGTAAAGAAAAGTTTGACCCCATTGCTAACCAAAAACAACTCTGCAAATAACACTTGAAGGGATTCTGGTCCATTTGAAAACTAGCAAAATTAACATAGAAGGGAAATCCTCTATCCATAAATCAGGCAATAGAGTACTCAGCCCTGATACTTTGGAATCTGCTGTTAGTGTGCATAAGACGAATACGGTGAATGTTATGGAAAAATGTGAAACGTCCAAACACCCACTGTAGGATTTTGGCAGTATATTTTTGCCATGATTGTTTAGCAGAGGTGTTTGTAAGTAAGCGATTCTATGGATGTGTTATGCATATAAGGCGGCATATTGTACGGCTATTAAAAACGTGTGGAGCACAGAAATGTGCTCATAACAGCGTTTTCATTAAGATAGTTGAGGTATCTGTTGTGATTTTGGATCAGATCACTCTCATGATCTTCCAAGTCCTGAGAGAGTTTGTAGCAGACATGTGGCAGGAGGGAGATGCCATCTGCAACAGGGTAGAGCAGTTACTAAACTCTTGGTAAGTGGAGGCCCCTCTCAGCAGAAGTGAGCTAGATGGGTCTCAATAGGAGGTAGACTTGGCTTTAACAGACCGCTGGATGGCCAATGACTCTCCATAGACAGAACGTGCTTCTCCAGGAGAGGAAGACCATAGTTAGGCAGGCTGCTGGGAGCTAAGGAGAGCCAGCAGCAGGCTCCGCTGAGCCAGGGCCTTTGGAAGAGGAGGATGAGGTGGAGGAGGAGGAGGCAACACTGGGGCTGAGGGTGGAGCTCTGGCATACGGATGTAGCTGTGGCCGAGTTAGGCATGGCTGCAGGGGACCTCTGAGCATACAGCGAACCTGAAGGGGGAAAAAAAGCAAAATAAACAGGTGTTATAACAGAAAGATCTCATTAATCCATTTTTATGTAGTTATTTTATTACATTGTTTGAAATGGTCCATTACAGTAGGATCACTTCTTATTTTGAGAACAGTTACACTAGTATCTGTATACACTAGTATCAACTGATGTTTTGTTCTTTCTCTCAAACTGGCTGTCTTGGAGGTTCTCTGAAGTGATGAAAGGCACAAATAGTTTTCTAATGATATAAACGCTGGTACATACCTGAGTAAATAACCCCATTGACCTCCACAGACACTGTGATACTGGCTGATCCATTTGAAGAGATGCTGAGAGACAGATCCTGCTTTTCCTCTACAAAAAAGACAGAACACACAATTAGAGAAACGTTCATCTCAACATCCACAACAGGAGAGCTGTGAGTTGGAGTCTCAAGACTCACCACGTGCACTGGCACTGTTGATGCGCAAGCCGGTAGGGTTCACTTGTGATGCCATGGCAAGCAGGTTCTGCTGGAAGGCCTGCTGCAGCAGCCTCTGCTGCTCCTCTGCCAGACGCGCCATCTTCCTCTCTGGTGCCTCCATGGCTGCAGCACCTGTGGCCAGAGCTGCAGCACCCATGCCGGTCTCCAGCCGCTCACGCAGCTGCTCCAGGGTGGCAGCCCGGGCTAGCTGCTGCTGCTGGTGTCCCAAAGCAAGAGCCAGGGGGAGTCGGCCTGGCAACATAGAGGCAGGACCGTCTTCAGGAACTGCGAAAGCAGATGGAGGGAGAGCAGACATGGCGATGATGAAAGTCACTGTTATGTTGAGACAAATAATTATCATTCAAAAACTGTGACAATGAATACAAAATTTTGAAAAAAAGAAAAAATATATATTATTTAATGATGGGTAGTTTAAATTTTCCACCCCTGTCTCTTTCTGAATAGTACTCCTGAAATGTATGATCCTGAAGATGTGCTGTATCATTTATATTAAAACACTGTAATAACTTCATCTTTAATATGATTACACTGAGGCCATTCTCTGCATGCTGAACTGCAGTCATATGTATAATGTGTTAGCTGAGCCCTCTAGGGTGATTGCCTGCTGCAGGGCCTCAGGAAGACCTTCCTTTTAATGGCTTTCACACTCTGGCCCCTTCCAATCAGCCCCTGCAGGCCAGGAAAACTGCTCAATTTCCTACACACATTTCCTGCCTGGCCTTAAACTCAGCTTTCTTAAAAATGCTGCACATTTTTTGCCTGGCATGAAAATACATCTCTTCTTTTCCAAGTTTTACAGAAAATGCAATATATATATATATATATATATATATATATATAATTACAATAAATAGTTTTTAATGTTAACCAGAACAATTTTCTCATTTGTTACTGAAAGTCTTCTCATATATATTTATAAAACTGCACTACAGATTGTTGGTATCCTGACAGCAGGTGGCGCCTGAAACATTAAAAACACTCTGGCTCAGTGATGTACAAAACAGGCCCCATTTCATATACAAACAACTCGACTTGATAAACATGTCTGCTGGTTCAGGTGTATAGCAAGAGTAGAAGGGTCTGATGAGTGTGACTTTCAGTTTAAGCCCCAAAGAGCCTCCACTGAAAACATATAATAAGGACTGAGTTCGGAGTTCATCAATAGAGAACAATGGAAACACGCCTATTGAAAATTGTAGTGGATTTGATGTTACTGCATATCCAAGTTTTACACTCATATGGTGTAAAAGTGTTAAAAGTGTGTAACACGTGAACACACCACAGCACACAGTGTGAACAGTGTGAAATTCCTTCCTCTGCATTTAACCCATGCACCAAGTGAAGCAGCGGGCAGCCAGGAACACAGCGTCCGGGGAGCAGTGTGTGGGGATGATATCTTGCTCAAGGGTACCTCAGTGGTGCCACTAGCAGTTGTGGGATTCAAACCCACAACCTTCTGATCACAGAGACAACTCAATAACCAACAGCTTGTTAAAAGCAGCTGGCAGTAGTGTTTAACGGAGTTGTGTATTCCCAGTAAGGCTGGGCTATGAAACAATCTCACAAATGTTGAAATTATGTTGACAATACGCTTTTGACATTTTTACTCCACATGGACCGATCTACCAGCAGAAATAAACACGACGGCTGCTAGTCCGTCTGCAGTTTTTGGTTTAAATGTCCAACCACAAAGCATTGTTTGAGCTACCTTGTGAAGAAAGCTCTGGAAAATGAAGGAAAAAATTAAGAGGAACCGTCAAGGGAAACAAAATCAACAATGACCGTGAACTCAAGTTATCCTCCAAAGCTGAGGAAATTGTTGACAAAAGGTATGTGATTGACAGATGCATTCCCAGTGTAGCCTGACACTCAGTATCCCGTTTCTGAATCACTTACATCTGCCTAAAAACTATGAAGGTAGATTTTAATCAAATAACATTTATTCCTGTTCAAACTTCTTTGCTAAGAATGCATTAGACAGCTAAATGACTTGAAATGCTCTCAAATTCACTCTTTTTAGCCATCCTACAGTATGTGAAGCATCACATGCTACTGATCACAAAGATCAAACTTGAATACTATAATTTATACATTTAGTTTTACTTGGTATTGTTCTGTTTTGCAATTTTACTGCATAAACTTCGGCAGTTTCAGGTTTGAACTGATTACTCTGATTTCTCTTTGCGTGTGTCCCGTGTGTGTTCACAGTAAAAAAACAAAACAGAACTAGTGAGGGTAATGTGTATGAATACTATGTATGTAATTTATTACAGAATTACATTACATACACATACTAAACTTAGTAGTGTCTTCATTATTTTGAGGTGATGGAGAGGAGCACTAGTACAGCCTGCTCAGATGGCCTGCTTTTCGGTAAATATTTATATTATAAACATACATAAAATACAATGTAAACAACATATTTTGAATTTTATATTTTTAAAGGTTGTGAAGGCCTGAGTGTGAGGCCTTTTTTATATCGACTTTTCAATGTGGAGTTCTAACTGATGGCTGGGCCAAAATCGTTGTTGTGATAATTCAATATTTGAACAACAGTTAAAACTATTCAGAATCAGCCTTTAAACGGGAATAACAGTGATCTGACACTTAAGATAATTATAGATATTGACTGACATGACCAAAAATGTAATTATAATTAAACTTTTCATATCACCCAGCATTTAAATCCAGCTGTCATTACCTGTCCCTTTCTTAGGGGCTGGAGTAGGTGTGCTCTGCAGACCGTTGTGTCCAGAAGCAGGGAGGTGCATTTTGGGAGGCGACAGGAGGTGTGGGGCGCCCCCACTGGGGGAGGGGGAGAACCGGTAGAGGCTATTGCTGTAACCAGGGCGACGGCCCTCTCTGCGGTTGCTGTCAATGGCGGCCTGCAGCTCGCCAGGAGAACTGAGCCCTTTCTTCTCACATTCATATGGGTAGAGGTACTTCATATACCTACAGAGAGGAAGCAGGGACACAGATCAACAGCCAACACCAAAACATTTGAGTATATATATTACAGTGATCAATAGAATGTAGTTTCTATTAAAATAAAAGTTTAAAATCTTCAAAATGAAGAACACGGGCTTAATTACAAGGAACATTAATTCAATGTTCTTCTCTCAGTCATTTCTCCAGGTCCATGTCTTGAAAACTTCAAAACGGAAAGAGTAGCTGACATTTTAAAATTGTGTTTAGAAAAATGCAATGCTATATTCTACACAGTTTGTGTGTTTTCAGCCCTTACTGTGTGCGGAGGGTGAAGGCTGCACTGGTTATGGAGGTGGGCAAGTTCAGGCCTTTGGTGATCTCCCTCCAGATCTTCTTATTGATTACCTCAACCAGGCCTCCTTTCTCTGTTACAAGTTTATAAAGCTTATAGAGATCCAGGACCTGCTTTGCCATGATGGGGATACGATTCACTGGTGTACCTGCAGACAAAATGAAGAGGTCAAGTTAAAATCAGATCTGTTCTATAACAGATTTTAGACTGGATGCACTTCTCTTCACTCTTATGGCAGCAAACCTAGTCGTGGAAGATGAAAACCTCCAAAGCCTTCTTTTGAAGACTGAAGCTCATTACTATATTCCCTTAGAATGACAGAGAACTACTGAATGGCATCAACTACTGATGCCCCCAACAGAGCTGTGAAGCACTCTGGTCATACTGTGGATGCAGGCAAATGGCTGCCCAGTTGAATAAATTATATAAAGAACATGAAGAGGACACTGCCATTCTGTCCCTTCAAAGAAAATGCAATTCCATCCTTGGAAATCCTGTCAAGGACAGAGATGCACAGTGGTATTGTAATATTGGTATAGGCAGATAACTTAAAAAAAAATCATTAGAATGGACTAAAAGACACATATATTTATAGTATATATTACATAATGCTGGATTATTAGTTGTCTGCATTTTATTCATTTTACTGCATTTCTTCCAAATGCTCCACAACCCAGGTAGTTCCAGTTTCTACTTTTAATAAAACGCTACCACATCAGTCCGCAAAGTCAAAGCACACAAAATCTGAATGTATTAAATACATTGCATGTATACAAATGCACGTGTGCAGGTCACCACTAAAATCGATACACGCGCTTTTTTTTTTTTTTTAATGATAGCAATGAGAAATATTCTAAAATTCAGTGATCTATTTACTAATGCAACTATGACCTTCAAGGCGTCTTTTATCACCCAATCTTGGCCACGTATTTCACTTACCTGTGACAATACTAAAACGCAAAAAAAACCCACAAACAAACAAAAAAACCCCCACAAATGAACAATAATGCAGGAGTTACTGCCACATTACAGGCCTGACAGAGTTTAATCAAGGCGACACAAGGAAGACTTAAGGTTGGCAGTTTAAAAAAGGATTTTCGACCAAAAATGAAACCCCTTATATTTATTTCCAATTATGTTAATTTTTCCAAATTACATTTGGTTCCACCAAATGTGGAAATAACTGCTGCAATTTAAATTAAAAACTGATTTGCACTTTAAACTCATGTGAGTGAGTGATTTACTTTACATCCAAGGGTCAGGAGCAAAGCAAAAAAACAAACTGGAATTTTGTCCAATTACATATGCACTGGACTACGAAGCAGGAAAGTGGCTGCCAGAAGGGAAGGGGTAATGCCAGAAAAAGCTGCAATGCATTGATTAAAAGGTTCAATGAGGGACCTGATGCTCCACTCCCCTCCCAGCTGGGCAAGGATTGGGGCAAGTTTTTAATCCGTGAGTGCTAGCAGCAGGGGGACGCGTGGATAGGCCCGTGTAATGAAGCTCATTTGGAGGGATTGTGTCTGCTAAATCCACATACACTCCATTAGCCCAGTTAATGTGAGGGGAAAGAAGGAGGGGTGTGTGAAGTAAAAGAAGGATGTGTGTGCGTGTGTGTGTGTGTGCGTGTGCGTGTATGCGCGCGAGAGAGAGAATTCACTTTATTAGTGCAGATATTGTAGGGAACACTGCAAAGTGCAATACGTTTGTTCACTGTACATGTGTCTCCATGGGTTGCACTGAAGTATAAATCTTCATTATATCTCTTGCAACTATATTACTTCAAGAATAATCAGGAGAGGATGAGCCTGAACCTACGGTAACAAGCACTGTAAGACTCTCAGCCGGTGGCTGTCAGTAGACATTTCGGATGATAAACACCACTAACAGCTGAACTATTTCACCATGAGGACAACTACTTTAACAAATGTCTGTTTTCTTGCATGTGGCTGACTCTCATGAAATGTGGCCTGCAGGTATCTCTGAAATAAATCTCATGCAGACAGCAGAAAAGAACCACTCAAGATCAAACCATGATATTTAACCTTATTCTTTCATCAGGCGGATGAATCTGAGCTGTGTTTCTGTGGGGATTAAACAGGAGCACATGCCTTCATTTGCCTCTGAAGCCCCTCTCAAGAGAACGCCAACAGGCGTGACGTGTTCATTTACCCAGAGAGCATGGAGTGATTTAGAACTGCAGGCTTCCAAGACAGGACCCAGCACTCCCTGGGGACGCAGGAGCAAGGTCTTGCTTTGAAAACGAGTTATTTAACGCTGGGGATGACATTACTCGTTCATCAAATGATCAGTGAACGGGCTCAAGCTTCGGGTTAACCCCGGGTCACTGTGCTAGGGATTTAGGAACAGGTCAAAAGCAAGAGCCATGAAGTAGTACTGTCAAGGGAGAGACCCCGTGACATGCTCCTCAACTGTAAAACTAATTTAGCTCATACGCGGTGGAAAAGCTATTCACTACTTTGTACATCATGGAAACCTTGAAAGTGACTAAAATTAGCTCTTATAAACACTCTTATAAACCCAACTAATCACATCTCCTTGGCCATATAAAGGAGAAGGCATTAAGATAAAAAAGGAAAGGTTAATGGCATAAAAGAGTGAGCCCTGACATTAGACAGAGCGGTGCTGTGATTAGAACTGCCCCCGCAGCCTGACAGACTGTGTTTGCGCAGGCAGGACCTGACCTTGCTAAGCCTTAAACAAATCAGTCACAACCAACAAGCTGACAGTGAGAGAAAAGCAACAGAACAAACTTCTGAACGCTCAGCTTTAAAAAGGACAACTTACAATATAAATAAAACACCTTTTTTTTACATAAACACGCGTTTGATTCTAACCGTTTGTAGACAGTTTATCACAACTGGACAGTTCTCGTGTTGAGTATCTCAAATGAATATAACCTAAAGCTACAAAAATAAATGTTTTATGGAAGATCAAGTCATTTTTATTCACTCTATTCCCGCTGCTTTGCTTTCCCCTTCCCTGTTCCGTCCATCCTGCTAGTAAAAAACAGGTCAGTGGATCTGACCTCTGCCCTGCATATAGAGGAAACAGCTGCCTACATTAAGAGGCCTTTACTCTCTAACGAACCAATAGCAGGGCCTTGCTAGGCTTGCTGGATGAAGGAAATACCACACTTGGGCCTAAACAATGATTGCCTTTCTTACTGTAGGGCTGCAACGAAAGGAAAGAAGAAGGGGGCACAGGAAATGCATGGTCTCACACCAGATCAGACATCCTGCATGATATGGTGGCTAAAACTTCTATAGATCTGTTTTGAATAGTTTAGGCATCAAGAACAACTGTTAATTACCAAAGCATGTTATGATTTGTGAATATCTTCAGAGAAATATATGGCATAGTGTAGTAGAAGAAAGAAAAAAAAAAGAGAAAGAAAAAAGTATATTACACATACATACATATATATACTAACTACAAACCTGCTAACACAACTGACTAAGGAGAAAATCACAAATCTGTCCTAAAAAGGGACAAAAACTATAACAGAATGTTCATTGTTATAGCTCTTGTCCATGACAAATTCAGCTATATCCATAAAATTACAAAATAAAGCCTTTACTTATTCAGTTCCACACTAAAACCCTTTAACTACCCCTTAAAATGTTTCGGATGTTATCATCTGGTGCAATGAGCTACAAAAACAGCATAAATTATGAAACTAAGTTTAGCAAACAGAAGGTTGTGTCCTATGGCTGGTGCCCAAAATTTGATGCTAGCAGTGCTCTAGTCTGTGATTATGAATCCACAAGAGTACAAGTGGCCCTGCTGCACTCCATGCTTCTCTCCTGGTTTATTCAGTCAAATGTAGCTGTAGATTAGGTAATATTTACTGAAGAGGGCAGTTCTCTCTGGCTGCATGAGAGGCAGAAAGATATGCTAATAGGCTACACATATGAGAAACAAAACATCTCAGCTTTCCAGGCTAGTAGCTTATTATATCTTATTATGTAAAATAGTATGACTGATCAACTGCAAGTTTTGTTAAAGAAAGTATAATTAGTAGCGCTTAGCAATTAGCCATTGTTTTTAACATAATGCAAGTCTGTTATAGGTTTGAAAACAGCTGTGGCTCTGAGATTCTGATGGCAGTATTTAACATTTTGACACACATATTTGGTGATTTGGTATGTGTCAAAATACTGTGATACAGATGTTTTCAGGTATCGGGATGATATTTTTGCCCTCCAGTAATGAGTAATGAAGGGAGAAAAAGAGCTACAGCAAAAACAAAACAAAAAACAAAACCCATCAGTGACATTACATAAAAAACCAAAACAGAAAAATAAACAAACAAAAAACCCTCATTAAAAAAGCTGTGGCCACCACCTACCTGAACATTGTTACAGACCAAGTATACCTCTTCATGGCTCCAAACTATGAATTTGTTTTTTTACTATTTTCATTATTTAGTGGCATGTTCTGCCTGTAAAAAACACTCTGGACTTTTTTTTAAGGCCATATTTAGTTATCTCTGGTTCCACTTACTAGCTAGGACCCCCCATCACACAGTACCACCAACACTGGGAAGGTGAAGGCAGGCATGTGCTTCTTTCGAGTCACATGAAGCACTACATCATCTTTTTGTACTGCCCTTAACACATTATAGGACATGGTAACGTGTTTGGAAGAGAGCATGGACTACCAAGGCAGCTAACGATGGCCATGCTAGCTAGCATCGCGTTGAGTGATGGGGGAGAGGGAGGGCCATCCTGTTCACCAAGACAGAGTGAAGCTAATTGTGCTCTCTTGGACTCCTGGCTACAGATGGCTGCAGCCCCACCGGGGATAAAACTCATGATCCAATAGGGCCAACATTTTGACAGCTCAGGAGCCTTAGAACTAATAATTTCAACAGATGCAGCCTTGAAAAACTATTTGCAGTACAGAGGCCAGTGAAAGGATTAGAGCTATAACATCAAAGTTCCCGGAACCAGATAAAAGAATCTTACGGAAAACGCTGAACATTAAAA
This sequence comes from Alestes dentex, assembly GCA_037576975.1. Taxonomy (NCBI): domain Eukaryota; kingdom Metazoa; phylum Chordata; class Actinopteri; order Characiformes; family Alestidae; genus Alestes; species Alestes dentex. The sequence continues at coordinate 11,319,978 of JBBIGA010000126.1, forward strand.
TCAGTCATGCTTTGCAAAGTCACATTTTCATCCACGTTAATGCTAATCTTGTCTGTGCGCGCACACACGGGTTCGGTCACAATACCAAATAATCAAAATTCAAAAATCCATAAATCACAAAAGTTCCTTGTCTAGACAACATGGGTGGGAGGCACCATGAGGAGTCTGGATTATTGTTTTAAGAGCCCCGTCAGCCAACACACAACCTGACGACACTGTCAGCGTCTGGGGACAACACACACGCACAGGCCAATCCTCCAACCGATTAATTCTCAAACATGCACACCCTCAGCATCTAAATCCCATTCTCATTCATAAATCATGGTCAAATTTTAGATAATCTCTGATTTGGCCTTCAGAAGGATTAAAAAAAACAAACAAAAAAAACAAACAAACAAAATCCTGTAATTTTCCTTAATGTAATCAAGTATTTATAAACTATAGCAAAAAGTAATCTGGCAGACACGGCACTGGTAGATCATAGACGTTGCTTTTCAAATGATATACACTTTCTGTACTGCAGAAAAGATTCTCATTTGCCACTCTCTAGTCACCTGCTCAGTAAAATCAACCTGCACTTGTAGCAGTTCCTGTGCCAGGTAGGTTAATTTCAACAGGTTAAGATAGGATTACTGAGGCAAAGCTATTTGCTTGACTTGCAAAAAAAAACCAAAAACATTATTAACTGCTTTAAGATGAATGAGTTAGCTCACACAAAGACATTAATTAGATTGCAGTCTGCTTCTGGCAGAAAAAGTAACACCCACATTTAAAGCAGGCTTTGGCCAGGAGTACTGTCACTATGCATTTCCTCTTCAAGTTATTTACATCCGCTTTCAAACCGAAAGCTAATTTTAATTTGATCAAATTGTTACATGGCCCACAAACAAAAATGAAAACAGCTAAAACTAGATCTAAAACAAGCAATAACTAAGATAAGCAATAACTAAATGTTGCGCATGGTCGAGAGTTCACATAAAGATCATTGTTAATCCAATGTATGTGTGACTAACATTCATGCAGTGTTTGTGTAGCACCGTAGGTTGGGCTTTCTGAGACATTGTAATCAAATACAAACATACCTGAAGAAACAGAAGTAGTACATGACAGCTCAGAGTATCTCTGAGCAGAAATGAAACAATACTGATGGTACTTATAAGACGTGTGCATGGCAGAGAAGAAGGGTAGAGGGATTTTCTTGCCTTTCTAATATAAATCTCTGGTCAATCACCATAAAAGTGTAGAGAGCTTGGGCAGGGGAGCAGCAGAACACATAAAAACACAGAGGAAGTGCATTCAGCAGGATGTCATAAACACACATAAGGAGAATAACAAGCCTCAGGGGAGCCAAAAGACAAAACGTCCACAAACAGGACATGCCACACTTACCATTAACTCAGCACAAAACATGCTCCTATTCTTTCTGTGCAGCAGGGAAGTCACTGAAAAAGCTCTATACCAAACCTCCACAAAGAAACAATCTACACTGGTTATAAGAATAAAACACAGGAGAAACACAACCTTGAAACACAAATGGTTTTTGAAACAGCCTTAACTTTAATAGAACTCTCAAAGGTTCCCAGTGAAATATTCAGCGTGCGCAAAAATCTGCAAATGAATACAAACTGAAGCAACAAGGTAATGTGTGTATGTCTGTCAGGGACTTTGATAATATGCAAATTATCATTTGGGTGTCCATCATACTATCCTTATTCTGCATTTGGAGTCTCCTTTAATCAGCTTTTCATAGTAAATGTTAACATTTTCAGGCTGACCCAATTTTATTTTTTTTTTTACCACGCCCCTTGCACTTCCTCCATCTAGTGACCACTCTCTCCACCGCCCTTCTCCTCTTTTCCCCTTTTTTATGCCCCACTGATGCTCCCCAGCCTCTCCATTGTCTCTTCTCTTCCACTGTCTGTCATTCTCCTCATATCAAAGGTGGGGCCCTACATTTTAGAGACTCATTAATCTTCTGCAGAAGGATAGGGGGCCTCTTAATCCACCTCTCCCCCACTTCTATCTGATCCAGCCCAGGCCCCAAGCAAGTGGCAACCCCACCTGCACCCCCCCAAATACACACACCCACCCACCCACCCACACTCTCTAAACATCACTCACCCGACTCGCCTGCAGCCCCTGCCTCCGTGCTCCTCCAGTCTTATCAGGTTTCATAGACTTTGACAAGTACGACAATGCATAGAGGCCCATGCACATGAGAAAGAAGTGTGCATGTTTCAATAGGAGACAGTGTTTCACTGATTCAGATTCCTGAAACAGTCAATGGTGAACAAAGTGGGAAAAAAGCAGAATTTCTACAAGTAAGTAAAACTAATGACACTAAGACAGTCTAGAAACCTCCAAGATGGACTGCAGAGAAAAAGACAGAAGCTGACAGCAGCATGGACAAGTTTGTTCTTAAATATAGTCCTGTTAGAGCAACTGCGATTTTGTTACTCTTCGTGATCAATCAATCTCTTCCTCTGCATGTCTGTCAGTCTGTCTCTCTCTCTGTCTGTCATGCCCAATCTCTGAGAGTCTAACCATCCGCCCCTTTCTTTTCGTCTATATTATAGATAGATAGATAGATGGATAGAT
>JBBIGA010000126.1:11322995-11340965 GCA_037576975.1 Alestes dentex
CACACACACACACACACACACACACACACACACACACACACACACACACACACACACACACACACACACACAGGATGGGGGTTGGAAAAGCACTACAAACAGCTCCCCATCTGGTTGAGTTTAAATCCTACGGTAGGGGTTAATAGCCCCGTCAAGCTGTGTCACTGAAAGCTTAGCCTGTCTGATGACGCTGGCAGACTCATCTCAGTGTCACAATATGACAATCACATAGACTCGGGACATATGACTCCACTTAACTAACTCAAGGGGCAACACACTCTCAGAAGCTAACTTTATATTATGCTTAGTTGAAGTCTGTGAGTATCTTGGGTGTCAAAGAAAGCTGGAGTATAATTGTTTCTACAGCCATATGTCTAAAAACAACCACAGGACGGCTACTTGTTGCATAATATGCTGGCTTTGTATTATGGCTCCATGTTCAAGGGCAACTTTGTGCAGTAGTGTAGGTAAAGAAACTGATGACCTATGCACCTACTGCTAATCTTCACAGTAGATCAGTTTATTATCCAGCTTCTGAATTATAACAGAAATACAGGATTACATTTCAAGGGGCAAAGGACTGTTTAAGAGGCCAAAATTAAGTCACAATCAAACACAGATTTCTAAAACGATTTTTTGCATTTCTCATTTAAAATGGCAAAATGGTCTAAATGGCAAAAGACACATGAAAGCAAACGGATTCAAGTGAAATTTGGAGGTGGTTTTAAATCTGGATCAAACAGGATCTCTGGGCAGTTTTACCAGTCAGATCAGATTTCTTGTGCTTTTATTTGAAGGTGGTAGCTCAATGTAAGAACTTGAGACAAAAAAGTCAGTGATGCATATCACACATAATAGCTTAAAAACACGTAGAGTTCAAGCTTTTCAAAGAAGCCCAAGTACGATGTTGACTTTGTCCATTTTAATGTTACAATGACTCTCAGTAAAGAAACAAGATCTAAGTTCACATATGAGGTCGGTTAACAAAGTATTTACCATGGCAACCAATGAGAGCAAAGTTGGATCAAACAAATATAAGGTCAGTTTTAACTTAAAAACTGGACACTTTATGCTAGAAGACCTTGAGATAAAAAAAGGAATGAGATTTGCTCTGTAGTGTGAACAAAACTTTAGGCCCTGTTCATCCATAAACACTTTACGGTTCACTACGAATGTTATGTGGTCATACTGGTCCACACAATATATGGGTTCAAATGTGGTTAAAGTGATTCATATCTAAGATGCATTGTACCCCATTCACACTTATGACTAGATCAACAAAAATGCACAAAAATGTCAAGTATGAACAGGGTCTTATTCTCATGAAAATCACGCTAAACTGAATTAAGCTGTGTATGAGACACTTTTAAATGTTTTAGCTGCAATACTGAGAGAAATGTTCTAACTGTGGTTCACAATAAAACAAACATCTTAACTGACCTCTTTTCTGCATGTAAGTGAAAAGGTCATCTAAAAACTCCTTCCGGTTAGGGTCATTGTCCAATTCATAAAGCTGCAAATAAAAACAAGCACAATATTCATTGTAAATGTATCTTATATTAAAATCTTTATAGTAGCAATGATAACATGTTTATAGATTTCATCATGAGAACGTCTGAGCAGCAGGCGTTTCAAGCATCACCCAGAAATTGTCAGTATCTGAGAGCATAAGATGACGACTTTTGGATCTTGGTCTTTTACCTTGGCAAAGTCTCTGGACGCCTCTCCTCTTGCTCTCCCTCCCTCGCTTTCTTCATTCCAACTTGCATTGCCATTCTGAAGGGGGGGAAATGACACTTGGCTTTAAAGGTGTAGGTGACAGAAAACAAGCCTCAGCATGACAAAAAGAAAGCTGAGGGCACAACAGAAAGGAAGCGTAGGGGGAAAAAAATCCCAGAATTATTGGAGACCACTAAACCTGAAGAGGTCTCAGAGTTCTAAATGCACACACACAGTTACAGAGTTATGGTTACACATCCAATTCTTAGGTTTCATTCTTAAAATTCATCCCCATTTTCAATGCGTCTGAGGAAGCCAAGATTAGTTCAGGGGAAGAGGAGACTGTCGATATGAGCCATCCAAAAAAACACCAATATACTGATATATCTGGGGACACACCACCACCACACAAATGAAAACGGAGCCTTTTGCTCTTTGAGTTTTCAGGCACTCTGATAATTAGCATGTTTGAGACCACTGTCTTTAATTGCTCTACATCACAGCTGTCCTTGGCAGGGCTCATAAAGCACTTATAAAGTCTAATAGTCCCTTGGTGCATATGCCTGATAACAGGCTATCCAGCCTGTGCCCCAGAGCTCATCTAAGGAGAGTTAGAAAGGATAAGGCAGAAAGGTAATAAAGCACTTTTACAGGAGTTCTCTCCATCCCCCTCTTTAATATGCTAAGTGAATCACAGCTGGGGAGAGAGCGAGAGCTTCAGAGTTTAAAGCTAACACACACCAGCTGGACCCAGAGGACAGCACACTCGGCAGGGGAGCAACTGTGGAGGGCAGACACACTGTGTGGTACGGTGATGTGTGTGCATGTCTGAGAGCAAGAATGACGTCTGTATGCATGTATACATAATGATTTTATCATCCCTCAAAGAGCCTTGAGGATCTAAATCATGAAATTGTTGCAGCCACTATAAACAGTCCCCTCGGCCTTGTTTACAAATACAGTTTGTAAAAAAATACAGTGCTTGCGAAACAACCAAACCTTTCTTTGAGATAACATGGCATTTGCACACAATCACATTCACAGACTGTATAACACTATCTGACAGTCAAGACATTTATAAACTCAGCAAGCTGTTATCAGGCTTACTGCTCAGGCTTTGGCCTTACTAATCATATTATAGAAGACTGATTGATGAGTGAGCAAATTAGCCAAGCAGGAACCAGATGACCATCTGGGTTAGCAGGAGGAAATGAAGTCCCCTCCCCCATAACAGTTCAATAGAAACTCACATAGCCTAACTGACCATGCCAAATAATTACTCTAGAAGACAGGACAAACACCTTATGTTTCAAGTGTAAATGCACTGTTCCTGTGTGGCTGAGAGCATACAGTGCAACACCCATCAATATGCATAGGTAGTAACAAATTTAATGGGCGAAGAAAAAAAAAAAAACAATAATTACCATGCTGTGTTCTTGTGGGAAAGATCCCAGTACAATAAGAACAAACACTTCAAAGATTTGAGCGAATCCCCTGAAAAACCAACACATAGTTTGGATTCTTCCTCAACAAAGAACACACTAACTCTGAAAATCAAACAGATTTGTTTGGCAGTCAGTGCAAACTTTACAGTGGGCTGAAAAGCAGGGTAAGTATTTGCATTTAGAGGAAACGAAGAACCGGCAGTCTGGAGGTCACACAATGCTAAAGCCTGGAGGGTTCATACAGCATGCAAAACAAAACCAACTTCTGCGTCAGGAACATTTTAATGGGAAGAGCTCAAACACCCCAGGTTGAGGAGAGTCTGAATAAACCAACAAAATAAACTAAGAAAAAAAAAATCTAAAAGCTGCAGAACAAAACCTGAGACTATAACCCCATATAATTTTTTTCAAAAAATTTTGTTGATATCTTTTGAGCTGGACAAAAACAACACAAGATTCCATTGCTAGATATTTTTACATCTAACATACATACACGGTTTTATGTACTAATTACTGTTTCAGACCAAAACCCTTTTACCACTTTTAGAAATTAAAAAAAAAATAATAATAATAATAAAATAAAATCCCCAAAGGTGATATAGCCCATAGAGCAGCTGCACTATAAAACAAATCTCATCATCCATCACCAAGTGTTCTGATTGGTAAAAAAAAATTATATATAATAAATATTATATATGGTGAAATGGCTTGGGTTATTTTCCCTTTCAAACTACTTTAATACTGAGGAAAATCACTGCAGGAATCTTCCTCTTTTTCGGATTAGAAAATTTGTGTCCAGACGGTGATGAGAGTTCTTGCGGTGGTGCAGCTGCTCCATGAGCCATCTCACTGAAATCAACTTAAAAGCTCTGCAGGGGGTCTGTGTAATTTTTAATCCAAATCAAATAATTGGTCCTATTGGTTCCCTGCTGAAAGTCAGAGAATAATTTATTCAGTTCCTTGCTGTGCTGAGGAGCCGAGGGGCTGGGAGGGGCGGGGGTGTTGTAAAGGATCTTCTCTTTATAGACGGCTGCCTGCCTAGCTGGCTGTAAGCCATCACACGCGATGGGAAAGCAGTTACTGTGGCTGATACAGTCAATTAAGACTTATGTAACAAATACAGAACATTTAAGAGAAGGCACAAAATGTCTGAAAGTAAAACATACAGAACAACACAAAGTAAACCGTGCATTTGAAAACCTTACATATTAAAAGACAGCTGTAATGGTAAAAATTCACAGTAAAACCCATAGCTCAACTACCCTGGCTACATAAAAGAGAGAAACAGCCACTGCAGAGACAAAGGGCCACCGAGGAGCCTGTAGCTGCTTGTCCAGGGCCAAGCAGCTTTAACAGGGCCTGAGGCAAGGGTCATATCCACTGGCTGACTACAGACTGGGCTCTACACTAGAAACCAGATTATCTTTCAAAGAAACGGTCACAGGTGTGAACATTTTAAGCCACACAGGTCCATCACTGCCCAGCACTATCGTTAAAATCCAAGCTCTACACTTAGATGATTAAAGCTTTATACTAATACTTTGCATGTAATGTAAAACATTTTCTCAAGGCACTCAACTTACATACATTCAGCTAACATTATTGATAGATACTGCTATTGGTTTAGATGCGTGTGTTTAGTAAGACACATACAGGACATCAAGAATCTACAGTTATGTTTGAATGTCCTCTGTATTTTACTATAGGTTATGTGATAATGCCTCCCATCTTAGCGGTTATTGTATGTTTACCTGGAATCATGACAATTAATTTTCCACACGTCCATACACATTATGGCAAAATTACAGCGACACCGTAAATGCAAGCAAATTGGCTTTATTTTCTTTTTCTGTAGAAGCTAAAGGATCTAAAACCTTTCAAAGGAAAACAACCTCAGGCAGGTCAGGACAGGCACTGAAGGTAAAGGGTTTGGGTGGGGGGAGGCATTCTAGACTTGCTGAAAGGTAAAGGAAATGGACAGGGAAATAAAAAGTAGCCCCCCCCCCCCTTCCCCATCTTTCTGCTCGATTACCAATCCCCTCCATTACTACTTCTGTTACATTCAGTGAAATTGACTAGAAAAGGTCACAAATCACAGGACGACTGTAGCCGGGCCACTCCCTCTATTCTTTGCTCATGCACAGGCCCCCGGTGGGAATTCTCGCCATTTCAAGTGAAGGAACTCTTAATTCCACTTGGAATGTTTCCTTTGGGTGGGGCTGGACAATCTAGACACACACCAAACCCCTCCTGTACCTCACATACTGACTCCAAGCCTTTAAAAGGGTTTTACTATCAAATGCCTCCAATCCCAGCTTTAAAGTACCTGCCCAACCACACAGTTCATGCTACTTTCATCACCCAACTGAAAATTACCCCACAGTGTGACACTGTTACACCATCTGAAGCCACTAACTGCTGTACACTGCCAAGTTTGAACAAAATATCTGCCCCAACAAAGCATAGTATCCAGAAGTGCCAGTCTTAAAGACAGGAGCTGCAAAGACTAAGAGAATTGGGCTCTGATCTATCTCACAGATGGCTGCACTTTACATTGACAACAGTGATCACATCATAGGACCCAGGAGAGTTGTCTTGCAATATCGCCCAATGCTACCTCTCCAACGAGCTGGACCACCACACACAGCCAGGGTCTGATGATGAGGGGAAAAAACAAATATATATGAAAAATCTATTAACAATCACGGTTATTTTTCTTGCTCAAACACAAAAAATTAAACTGTGGGAAACCACACAGCAGTTTGTTAGCAATACACAATCAGAACTGGCCAAGATCGGAATTGGAAGATTTTTTTGCTTAAAACACAATTGTCAATTGGTCAGTGCACCATTTTGATTTGGGCTTATCTGAATTGTTATCTAATGAGGTAAACAACCATGCTCCAGCTACACATGTCCCAAATCATAGCTTAAATCGATATGACTCACTGTGCTTAACAGTCACTCGGCTTGATTTTCGATGCAGCATTTTATTCGATTCATGTTGAATAAAGTATTCAGCTTAGGTACTGATGTTCTAAACAATTAAATGTCACATAGCAACAAACTGGAAACACACTGCTTGTGTGTTTAATGTATTCGTTCAGGTTAATTAATGCAATTTGTCTATTGGCCAGCCAGGCTGTAAAGGAACTGGAACTGTGATCATCAATAATTAAACCAGTTCCCTAATTATCAAAAAAACATGTAGGATGAACCTGATAAAACTGTCTGAATAAATGCCAAGTGCTTATTTGGCAACATTTCTTCCTAGAGAAATGACAAAGGTGCCAGGTCCAATTCATAATTTATGTGGCAAATCTCCCCACAGAAACCGTAAACCCTGATACAGGCTAATAGAAACTGATTGCTACCAGCTGGCTGCACTGCCAGTAAAAGCTTGATGTGTTGCCAAGGTGACGGTTAAATAATGCAACAGTGTTGGACAAACAAGGTCGTCCTCCAACCAGAGGAAAGAGTGCTGAACCTCGACATCCAGACACAGTCTTTAACAGTGCAAAAAAAGGTTATGGGATCTTATGAGACTGATTAGGGACCATAGAAACATCTCGCTGACACCTTGGGTTGAAAAGACCTTTTGTCTATCAGTACACAATTCTTAGTAACACTATCTCAGCAACAGCCTCTAAAAAACACAGTAGCAGCACAGACCTTCTCCCACCACACAAGCTTACTGTAGTGGGAATGTGAAGTGTTCATGTAAAATGACCTGGAAAAGATTACAAGTGCAAGAATGTAGCTTGAATAAATGTGTAAAATAATCAATAAAAAGGTCTCAAACTGGATTTCACACAATCCGAAAACAAAACAGCAACAACCTCAAACTAGGCTGGCCATAATTCAACACACGCGTGGTCCAGTGTCCACTGAACCTGATTAAACCTCCATTAATCATACTAGATTAGCATGCCGAGGACCACAAAAGAGGCATTGTAGCAGTCCCTGAAAAAAAAAAGCTTGCTACCAGTGTGTGTGACCAAAAAAGGCATTAGGCCACTGGAGTTGTTCAGGTAGTCTCTGAAAACATCAGTCAACATTACAACTGTGGCGACAGCAACCGGACAGCTTCTCTGAGGATAATTCACATTTCACACAGCCCTCTTTGGCGTCGTCTGTGCGTGAATAAGCACTTAAATTCTTCCCTAAAATACCTCTACGCACTACAGCTTTGCACTAATGAAACTCCCAATCTCATGAAGACTAAAAGGTTACTCCTTGAGCCAGTACGCACATGACTTCAGTAAACCAGTAGGTCATCCCCCATGGAGACTAAAAACAAAGCAAGCTTCGACTTGTTTTTTATCTCTACGCTGCCAATTAATTCCCTTCTTTGCTAAGATTATATGTAAACATTTCCATGGTCTCTGTGCGTGACTGTGTTTACCGATTGACTGAATCCATTTAAGTGTGAAAGGCTCCAAAAAGCCAACCCCCACCCTCATTTGAAAATGCCATTTGTGGCATCTGTTCTCTTTTGTGTAGTCAGTGCCATCAAACCAGTCCCGTCCCTTTCCCAACCACCCCCCCCCCTTACACACACACTGCAATCTGATACTGTTACCACAGCACAGCATCATTAAATACTAAAGAGCAGACATAAAGAAGGGGAAGATAAAAAGAAAGCAAAACAAAGAGAGAGACAAGGAAATTGTCAGTAAACAATAAATTCCCCTCCACCAAAGTCAGAGCCAAGTCAGAAGGTGAAACTTCTAAAAAGCACAGGTTTTCCCCCCGTCTTATAACACAACATGGCTACAGTGCTTTGCTGTGATCTGCCAAAAATACAACACAAATCAACTAATCTGGCCAAAAAACTGAAGGAAAAAAAAGAACAATGGTGTGTGCAATCACTTGTACAACAGGGTGAACCATTTCATTATTTTCCCGAAACAAAAAAGTGATCTAAATGAAACCTACAGATACCTGGGCCTAGATAAAAGTGTGCTGTTCATGAACAATGGATTCATCTTAGTTTTTCCATTTCATCTAAACTTAGCATTCTGGTTTGCAGCATTCACTTTCTTAAAAAAATGTTTCAAGGCAAAAATTCCAGACATGTCTAAATGGATGACTATGCTGCGCTAGCTCATGATTGCTTCTCCAAACACAGACATGGAAGCTCCCTCAGTCAAACTGACTCCAGCTACAATGCAGCCTACACCCAGCTGGCGAGTTTGTACACAGGCAATTTTATTGCCAACACCCACACACCATTAGCCTCTAAATATATAGTGACTTGGGTGTGACGAAAACATCAGAGCACTACCCATTAGCATGGAGCCTCACTTCCCACCATGATAGAACCCTGGAATTGCATCTAAAATGCCAATACGTCTGGTATTATGGGTTTATGGGTTTAAAAGCAAGACCTCTAAAATGGTTGTTAAAATTAAAGGAATGTCAGGACTGCACTCAGAAAACTGTGAGACTGTTTCCATAAATGCACTCCCAAATCCCTCTTCAGGTCTGCAATTCTCTCAACTACTCAAATGGAAAAGTGGGTCTAATCCACAACACACACAACAAAAAGGCTTTCAGAGGCCATAGCAGACCAAAAATAATTCTCTGTGATTTACATAGAGGTGCAACTGACTGCATGAAGTAGGTTACAGTAAACTAGGGCAAAATTCAACACTGATGCTGAACGTTAGGCTTTAATGTTCAACTTAAAATATACTTAAATATACGTTAAATTAAGTATATTGAAGTATATTTAAAAGGGTATATTTCACACAACAGCTATGGAGAAAACACCAGATCTCCCCCTCATAAATATAATAAAAAAATTCTACAACTTTAGGTCAGCTTCAACAGTCACCTCTGTGAGCGTAAACGAATGGGTCTGGTCTCCTGCGGCGGAGGCACGCGTCCACAACACCTCTGCCTTCTGTCTGGCAGCCCTGACGGCGTGCCTCTTTGGACAGAAGCCAAGACAGCATTATGTTGCCAAGTGTCTGTTCCAAGAAAACATCACAGGCCAGGAGCAACAGAGGAAAGTGAGAACGCAGGGAGAAAAGAGAGAATGAATGAAAGAGAGAATGAAATTCCCAGTCTGCTGGGCGAACTGCCAGAACTCCACACTTTGAGGGTTTTAAGGACAGCACAAGTCAACACCAGACAAAATATCCCCTAACAGAACTGAAACATCAGCGTCACACACAACCTTGTTCACAGTAGATGATCAAGAGTGTGAACACGGAAAAGAAAAATCAAAATAGAAAAAGAAAATCAAGCGAAAGGTGAAAAAGCTGAAGCACAGTTTACTATGAAGATTATTTTAAGGAATATACTGTACACAGTGGTCCACTAAGGGCGTTAATCCTGGTGCCACGAGGCTACGGCAGGAAACATCTCATTCAGTAGCCACCTTTTTCAAAACAGACTCTTAGCATCTAAGATCAGACTTGCAAATGAGTACTACAAATGATCTAGGAGCGCACAATTATACAGGAGTTAAATGGGTGTCATTGGATAGTTGTTTATAACATTTTGGCATCATAGATGTTTATATTTGACCAGTAAATCAGACTGATACTTAAGATAAGATAAGCGTTTATAAGTCCCACGGGTCGGAATTTTGCATTTTTGATTATCATTGGAAGAGTTCATCAATTTATTTATTTGAGACAACATTTTTCTGCAATGACAATCCAGATGATTGAAGCCCTAATTTGTGCTTTATATCAAACATTTATACATTTCATATTAATAAACATACATCAGAATATATATATACAGTAAACTCTTATAACCTTATTAAACTGAAAAAATTAGAAACAACACCAGTGAAACACTACGCGACAAACTTGTAGACAAAACTCCAATCAGACTTTTCTGCCTGGTTTGCCAAAAAGCCATTCTGATAAAGTGCAATGGCCTCACTGTGCAGGGGAATTTGATAAGAACAAAAGTGAAATGGACACAACACAAACCTGCTTGATTGACTCATCAAAGCTCCAGTCGGACAGGCCATTTGATGTTGTGAACGAATGCTGTTCAGTGGGAGATGGGCTGTCTTCTGGTTCGTCCTTCACTTTGGGTGGGGGTGAACGGGCCCGCTTTTTCGCAGCCGAGGGAGAGGCAGCGTAGACGGGGAAAGGGTATGAAGAAACTCCCACACCAGCCTGCTGGAGGGCTAGACTCTGCTTCCTTAGAAACTCCAAACCCTCATTTTCCTCATCCTCACTCCCTTCCTCACCATCCATCATCTCATCGTCTTCATCCTCTTCTCCTGCAGATCCCCTTCCTCTGTCCATCTCGTCCTCATCCTCCTCCTCCCGTGCAGAGTCCACGCTGCTCTGTGTGGAGACTCTGCTAGCTGGAGGCCCCTGGTGGCCCTTGGGCACTCTTTCTAGGGAGCTTCTGCTGAAGAACTCAGGGGTCAGGGGTGCACCCTGGGCTCTTGCTGAGGCCATGATGGCTTGCTGGGCGGCCAGCTGCTGGGCATAGAGTATGTGGGCCTCCCTGAGGTGCCTCTCTTTCTGCTCCATCTCCAGCTTGGCTTGCTGCTGCCTCTGGAGCTGCTCCATCACAGCTTCCAGCTTGACTCCAGCTGATCCTCCAAGGGCTGCCTGAGAGAAGGCTCCTGCCAGACCGCTGTCCTGAGAGAAGATGGGCTGAAGAGCAGATCAGAGCAACATTACTTATGGCAGTTTTTTTTGCATCAGTCATTTAAAATTTAGCTACCACACATTAGCACTCCTTCTTTTAAATAAAACTGGACTTTTACACAACGAGGGGCGACTGTTTCTCTCCCTCGGCCTCCACTAAATGTGTAGAGCGTACTATCTTTGAAGTACCACCTATAAATATGATTAGAAGATTAAAAACCCATGTTTTAAGTGCCAACCCGAATGCTAGCTAATGTTAAACACAGGGCCGTCCTCTGACCTGTACGGGGGTGACTGGGTGTTTGGGCAACGATGACCGGATTTCCGGCCGATCGCCGTGTCGATTTACACACTCAGATCAATTATTTATTTCGGCCAAATCTACATTATTAGTGTAAATACCTTTATGTTTTACGAATATAAAACTTCCCTCCCCTGATCGTTACAAAACAATCGTCTCAGCCTTAAAAGACGCCAGCTCCAAAGCAATGGCACCCTACCCGAAAATCAACACTTTAAAACCCACCGAGTCAACAGGAGAGAGGGGTGAGATACACATAAAAAACCAAAGTCAAAAGTGCACGAAAACGTGCAAGAGAGCCCCTTCTCGACGATTTTGGATTTTTTTGTCATTTAAAGGGTCTAGCAGAAGTGGGGGGCACAAAAACTACTGAAATCATGATGTGTTCCGCGTGGATAGGCAGTGGGGCAGCGAATACAAAATTAAATAAAAATAAACAACAAAAAAGTAAAATCACATTCACACGAGAAATCGAAAAAACGAAAAACCTACAGGCTCGACTAAAAAACAATCCTCTCTTCTGCGATTCTGTTTTTCCAGCAGAGCCACCCTGCATCAGTCGGACTGCGCCAAAACGTGGGTCTTTGCCCACTCTCCGCACCCGCACTCACCATCTGCGCCTTGCTGCTGGAATTGTCCACCATCCCTTCTTCCTAGACGTCTCTTTCCCTTTCTTTCTTTCTTTCTTTCTCTCTCTCTCTGCCCGTGCTCGCTCAGTGCGCCACTCGTGTTTCGCATCCACCCGACAGGAGCGCGGCAGGAGGAAAATGGATGTCCAGATTTATTCTAAAAAGAAAAAAGAAGGGAGGAAGGAGGCAGCCGAATGGTTATGCCTGCCCGAGCTCACCTCTGCTCCCGGAGTGCCGTTCAGAGGGACTCCCACTGCCCTCGACTTTCCTCCATCCAGAGAGAGACACCCCCCAGATAGTGCCCGCCCCACCCGCCTGCAACAAGTAGGCTTAAACATGCACACTACTTACGTGGCTCTGGCACTGTAAGGTAAGCTCCAACTATTTTCAGTCACACTGGACTTTCCAACACATTATGAAACTATGTATTGTTTGAAGCAGTCCTGTTTTCTTTAATCTCCTGTTTAAAATCAGCTGGCTCAGTTCTGAGTACAATGTAAACACATTTTTGCTCAGTTGTAGGTGACCATTAGCTATCCCAGACATTACTCCAAAGGCTTGGTTACAAAAACACTCAAGCAACACCCCCTAGTGGTACTACAGCGTACTGAATATTATCATTATTTTTACACACGGTTACACTTAAAAGAAAACGCTATATGGACAAAAGTATCGGGATCATTACACAAACAGGGACAACAGGCGGGCCTTTGCAGCTATAACAGCTTCCATTCTTCTTGGAAGGCTTTTCACAAGATTTTGGAGTTTCTGTGGATTTTTGTGCCCATTCATTCTGTAGAGCATTTATGAGATCAGGCACTGATGTTGAATGAGAAGGCCTGGCTTGCAAACTCCATTCCAGTTCATCCCAAAGGTGTTGGATGAGGTTGAGGTCGAGGCTGTGTGTGGCCCATTCAAGTTCTCCCACACCAAACTCATCCAGCCACATCTATATGGAACTTGCTTTGTGCACTGGGGCACAGTCATGATGGAATAGAAAAGGTTCTTCCCAAACTGGGTCTGCAAAGTTGGAAGCATGGCTTTGTCCAAAATATCTTGGTATGCTGAAGCATTAAGATTTTCGTCCATATAGTGTATGCTAGCTTGCACAAGCATGTGATGTGACCAAAAAAAACAGAACAGATCCAGTACAGATATATCTCCCTTTATTAAGTCCATCAATATTTTACAAGCAAAAGAACATAATAAAGGCCAATTAAATATAACACAAATATTATGACACAAGTCAAAGACTTCAAGCACAGAGGTCCACTCCGTCCTGACAACAGCAACAGGTCCTCGGAAGACTCTTCAGGGAAAGACAGAAGAAATACAGGTTTGTAACAAAGTAACATCACCTTTCTCCCTTTAAGACAGGATGTGTCTTAAAGGTGTCTAGAAGGCCACAGCAAGGCATAGTTTGGCATTCTACCATATTTAACACCTCATTCCGGTCACCTAATTACAAAAACTGTTCTAGGGCTTCATGATTTGCAATCTGGGGTTTAGAAAAAAATCTACAGGGCTGTGTGTCCTCCAGGACTTGAGTCTGACACCATTTTTAAAGAGATAATGGTGGGTACATGCAGAGTGGTTTGTGCTAGGACTCACCACAGAAGCAGAAATCTATGCTTTGTCAATGCCAAGTTCCTCAGGTGTGGGGATGCCTAGCTCATTGAGTGTGGGCCGAAGCTCTTGGATGACGTAGGGATAAATCTCTTTGTGGGGCCCAGCTTTGTCCTGCGTTAAATTTAGAAGAGAAACATGCTCAAAATTTAACAACGTGTGTAAATACAAAACTGCTTTTGAAATGATTACAATAAAACTAACAGTGATCTTATACTCTACAGTAAATGGGTGAGTGTATATAGAAATGGAACACAATCCATGGTGATACCAAATGCATTTCTCAGAATTAAGCAGCTTTCACTGACCCTGACTGCCTCAAGAATCCGGATGGCACTGGCTAAGTCGTTTAACCTCCGGCAAGCCCTCAAGGCTGCATCCAGGATCTTGGGCTCAGGAACCAAGTCATAACCAATTAATGTGTTCATACCTAGAGGAAAACAGATTGAAAAATTAACCTCAGTAATACTTAGCAAGTGTTCTACTGATCTAAGCGACAACAAAAATTCTATTCATTTTCTCATTCATTTGATATAGTTTGACTATCATTTCAGTGGTTAAAACTATATATGAAATGTTTGAACACAATCTGCCTGAACAGGAATGTTCAGAAAGAAAGGAGGTTTTGACTTCTTGTATTTATGACTTACATCGTAGCCAGACCAATATATAAGCTAAAAAAGAATGTGCTTTGAACTGTTTTTGTTTTTCTTAGACAGATTACTTCATAGGTTCACAATGAAAATGCAGACAGCAGTCATTATAAAACTGGTTGATCAGGATAATCAGGACGTGGCTGAAGCCAAAATTAAGAAACGCACATGCTTCCTCTTGCAATGCATGCCACAGTGTGTGTACATGTGTTTATTATATAAAGTAAAATATGCAAAGTATATTTGGTCACCCATTTTAGCATTTTATATTTTCAGAGAAAGAGATGTTAGATATGGTGGATATTTTACAAGCACGTAACTTCTTACTGTGTAATTACTCGTTACCTTCGGTACCAGTATTGAATTATATGAAAGAAAATGCCAATTATGCTGCGCTGGCAGATACAAGAGAGAGAACTACACGAGTACCCAGTATTGTCTGGACTAAATATAAGAAAGATTAGTGGCAGACTCACTTCAGCTCAGTTTAGACTACTCATTTTTTATGTACTGAAAAATAAAGTATTTTAAGAGAATGTGAAGATGAAGAACAAAATTATAACATCCATCCTATAAACAACAGATAAATCACATTAGCAATGATGTACAATTAATCTAATGAATAATAAAATATCTGGCAATTATTTATATTTACAAAGATCAATACATAAGATAAAATGGTTTATTTATATGTCCCGATGATGGGAGTCAACTACATAATGAGACAATACTCTAGGTTTATAACCTACCTTTCCTCAGCTCCCAGGCATCAATATCTGGTTTGCTGAAGTAGGTGACCCAGCGGGCATCAAACTCTTCATCTGTCTCCTGTTTGCCATGGGAGTAGGAGCGAGCAGCCAATGGAGCTGTTAGAAAACACGATACAAAACATCAGCCAACAGTGAAGAAGCATAAAATAATGTGTTCAAAAATGTATTTGAAAACATGAAAATTATAGATGATGATGATTCAGGCCTGTCCCAGAGTACTTTATAAACATTGTCACAGCAGGTAGTAAAATATGAAAAAAGCATTAGGAATCTAAAGTGGGAAAATTATTTGTGATTTAAATACGAAAAATGCAATGCTACATAAAGGGGGAACCTGATATGTAGTGAGACAGGGGGATTTTACTTTGGCTCTGTATTCCAGCACACTGTAATTAAAATTAATCAGTGACTACTGTAGTAAGGTGCGGGCATGTAGACTGAGGGTATTTACATCTGTAGAGGCCTATGCAGAAATTGTAGCGTTGTATTTGTATAAATGGGGTGTGATAATGACATGGCAAGTCCAGTGCATTGTCCTGTTATTTGTAGCTTAAACACATTTCATTAGCAAAGGCCTTAAAAAAACAGTTTTTCATGCAGTCAGGTTTTGAAGTGTTTATAAAAAACAAAAACGGTCAGTGCAAAATTTACAATACGTCATTACAACAAGTTTCAATATCATATGTAAGTATAGAGATTACCTATTATGTTCTGTATGAGGGTGACATGGAACTCATGGCCTGGGTGCCTCAAACCCATTTGTGCTTTCTTAACAAAAGAGCTAAAACAAACCCTGGTGGAAATAAATGGAGCAATGATTCTAACTGGTTCACTCTTATTTTACTGGTGCAGGCCCAGGAAAAATAAAAAATCCTTAAAATTTTGATAATATATACCATTACTCCACATGCTTTTTAGCAGCACTGTCACACCTAGAATTCAGGTTGAAGTCTGCAACCGGGAGTGAAGAATGGCATGCTACCATAAATAGTACGTGGCACGCATCTATATGCACATCTCATGTGTCAAGGTATGTAGGAAAATAACAGATTATCGCTAGGATAGTCAACATGTATATGGTAAACTCCCTGATGAACTTTTATGGGGGGACGCATATGTTGTAACTCATCCTCCCAGGTTAGTAACACATTTATATGTTATCAGAGAAAATAAATAATGGCGAAACAGCAGGGGCGCTTCAAATATGACAGGTGCTACAAATTACTTCAAAAGCAATAACTATAGCTTTGCAATTGAATTTGTATCTTGTTTTTAAGTAAATTTATTTGTAATAGGTCTCCTAACTCTAGAATCTTGAATCCAGGTATGCATTCACAAAACACCTTAAATAACATTCTAAATACCCTGACAGTAATTTAGTGATTAATCAAGTAAGTCAGTAATTCCCTAGTTGGCCCAAATAAATGTGGACTGTGGACCTTACATGTGCAACGACAGTTCAGAAGTGTGGTATCAGAAAACACACAAAGTCTTGTGAACACTGCCATCGTCTGTTTCATAGCCTGTTTTAATTTCCTCCTCTCAAATAATTAAACAAATCAGATATTGGATCTTCACTGGACAGGATCTGAGCATGATATACCTGCAGTTTTACATAATCTCACCAAAACGTGTGCACACAGATGTCTTGCAGACAGAGCCTGTTTTAATCACAATAGCATTATAGTTCCCATATTTAAATGACATAGTTTCCACAGTTTAGTGTAAACGTTTAATAACCACTTCTAGACTAACTTAAGCGAATACTTAGTGTCAGGTCGGGTCTAAACTCGGTTTCTGTTTCTAGTGAGCTTCTGCGGAGCTTTGGTTTTCATAGCTGCTCACGCGCCCTGCACGTAGTCCATCCGTTTGCAAAGAGGCTAAATCACTTTTACACATTTAGTTGTATAAATAAAGGAAAGCGTCCCAGGAGCAAGAAGACAGTCTACCAATTTCAATTTCAGGACGTGTCAGCAGTGTTTGAACCAGCTCAGGTTAGAAACACATGTGGACGGATAAATGAGAACGGCGCTCTGTGAGAGCTTGCTAGCTCAGAGGGCCTGGAGTCCGGGTCATTGCAAGGACAAGGTCAAAAACACAGCCTAGTACTGACCAAAACATAGATTAACAAAATGCTCTCTTTTCAAAGGGAGAAGAGAGAAGACCCCGTAATGATATGAGAGCGTTTAACGTCTGCAGAAAGAGAACCACACACTCCCGAGCAAGCTGTGAACTTCAGACATGTCTGCTGAGCTAACCGTGGCTAAACTGCAAGCTAATCGTTCAGCAGCCCGAGTGAAGAGTGCGTTTATAATTACCTGTGTACTGGGGTCGGGATCTTGTTAGACTCCGGGTTCCGGAAAGGGAAAGGCGGAGGGCGGCTCGGAACATTCTGTGGACTGGGACCCGGCTGGCTGCGGCTCGGATGTGAGCGGTAGCGCGGCACCGTTAAAATGAAGAGGTAGGCCCAGGACCCGTGTCCTGATTCAAACACACCCGTATTCAGGCAGCCCCAGCGTTGCAAGACTGATCAGCCAATCACAGCGCACGAGGCTGGACCATATGAAAACGGGTAGGAAAAAAATACAATATGATGAAAACAAGAGCACGGACTGGACGAAACTATTGGGACAGTCCTTTTTTCCAGGGTTTGGCCAAGGTCCCTTCCTTCCAGTGAAGGGTAATAATCTTAATGCTTCTGCATACCAAAACATTCTGGACAACTTGGAGAACAAAGTTTGGGGAAGGCCCTTTTTAATTCCAGTATGACTGTGCCCCCCGTGCACAAAGCAAGATCAAGGTTTCAAGGTTACTTTTTGTCATCAGCAGCTGTGTACACGTACAGATTGAGATGAGACAACGTTTCCCCATGGACCGTGGTGCAACATATAGCAACACCGAGCATTCAGCAGTCAACAGAGTGCAGGTTACAACCGACAGTGGGCAATAGACAAACAATAGATGAGTTGGATGAGTTTGGTGTGGAAGAACTTGACCGGCCCCCACAGAGTCCTGTAGTACTGTAACTACAGCGGGCGAACAACAGAATCTCTACATCTCTGTGATTAGTTAATTATTATTAGTTGGATCAAAATCTCTAGGTTGCAATATGCTGGTATATGACAATGGAATATGCTGGTAATAATAAAGCTGATGAATAACTATTTAACACACATACACACAAACATATACACAC
>JBBIGA010000126.1:11350701-11379004 GCA_037576975.1 Alestes dentex
TAGGGCTAAGTGGAGACAGATGATTCGCTGTGGCGACCCCTGAAGGGTAAAGCCGAAAGAGAAAGAAGAAGAAGAAGCCACAACAAACATGGTGGCACCCAAGAACGCCAAAGCAACGATACTACCTCCCACTCCTGTCCCAGTACCTGAACAATTCGATGGTAATCCAGATAAATGCCAAGGTTTCTTAATGAAATGCTTCATGTGTTTTGTTCATAATGCCAAATAGTTTACTTCTGAAGAAGCTAATATGGCTTTTATTATTTCTCTACTCGGATGGCGTTAAAATGAGCTATGGCGATTTGGAATGAAAAGGTGGTCAGTTTAACATCTCTAACATTTCTTATCGGAATTTAAAGAAGTATTTAACCATCCAGTTTCAGGGAAGGGAGAAGGTGAAAGATTAGTTACATGTTACAGCAAGGAAGTGTTCGACCACAGCTGAATTTGTCTTTTGTACACTTGGAACTGTCGGTGGATTTAATGAGCCCACTTTAAAGATCATGTTCTTTCAAGATGAAATGAAAACTGAAATTTGCTAGTTGGGATGATGAGCTCAATTTAGAACAAATCATTTATATGACTGGATAATCTTCAAGGAGAGCGGAAAGTTTCCTCTTAGGCATCATGTGATATCATGTACCACTGATCAAAGAGAACCTAGAAACATCAGTAGCAATGAGGAAAGACAGCAGAGGAGAAACCAATGACTATGCTTCTACTGTGGAAAAGCTGATCACCACATTCAGCAATGCCCCTCTCGTCCTCATCATAAAAGCGAAAAGTCAAGTGCGGGTGAGAACATCAAGAACCTTATATATTCTAAAGTAGTTTAAGGTTCAAGTGGAATTTAACTGCCACTCACAATGTATCTCCCTCTCTGGTATTTTAGTCTCAGACTCTGCAGGAAATTTAATCAACAAAACACTGGTAACAACAAAACACTGGTGACTCTCGCCTGCTCAGAATACATCCTATAAATGGCCTAGTATTTGGAGAAGAAATAGTTAAAATTGAACTGTCAGTGCATTTATGCCTGATTGGAGAGTATAGAATTATTAGTTACACAATGCCCTAAAACGCTTATTATTTTGGGTCATCCATGGCTTTTGTAACATTAACCTCTAAAGTTGTTTTGATCAGTGCCTAAGTATTCCTGTCCATGCTAAGTCTTTAGAAAGTCCACAGCTACATCAAAAGGTAGAAATTCCCTCTAATAATCAAGATTTACAAGAACTCTTTTCTCCAAGTATGTCTTCAGGACATCACCGCTAGTCAAGGATTTATGATAGAAAAAACCCTTTCTCAGCACTGTATAGAATCCTATTTTTTAAGAGTATGGTTTATTACTTGAATGTGTTAATACAGTTACGTTCCAAGAGCACCTGTGTATAGTGAAAAACCCTGTTGTTGTGTTGTGATAAAAAAAAAGCCTAAAATGGCTATTTTTATAGTGTAAACCCTAAATATGCCCCCAAATATGCTCCTGATATGCTAAATATGAACTCCTGCAGTGCTAGAATGTAAATACTGATGTTACCCCTGTATAGACTGTACTGTAATTCATGCACGGTCGTTTTCTTTGATATAAACAGGTAAACACAGTAATAAATAAATGTAATTTTTAGTAATAAATATACAGTCAAATGTACGGGTAATCACCAATAAAATTTCTACAGTTCATTGTTCCTCAAGTGGCGTGTCTTATTCAGGGGCTTCCGGAGGAGTCATACTGTAGTGACCCGCAAGTTAAAGCAGACACTGGACAGCGACTGAGCTCAACAGCCTCTTTTAATTTAATTTACAGTAATAAAACTTCTGGGCTTTAAGAAGAACAAAACAAAAAACAAGAGAAACACTTGACACACTCCACGGGGGAAATTCTGGTCTGCCGCTGCCACAGGTGCATCAAACTACAACAGCCAATCAGCAGCAAGGAGAAATAAATAACGTTCTCGGATTGACTACTTTCATTTGGAAGTGTAGCTGAATTTAGCTTAATGTTTATGTTACAAAATTAGTAAATTATTACTAAAATGCGTAAAAAAAACCTGTATTGCCATGAAAAAAGCAACAACAAAAAAAAGCGGAGAATATCAGTTAGGTTCTCAGAAAAAATCCGTGTTAGGCTGATTCCGCGACTCCTGATCCGTGTAAAAGCGGGGGTGGGGGTTTACTATACATATATTTTAAAGACCTGTATGTGTGTGTGTGTGTGTATATATATATATATATACACACACACACACACACACACACATATATATATATATATAAAAAAGTGGCCCAAAGAAGGACTGGTGAAGGTCAAGGGTGGCCAATAACAGTGACGCCTGGGGGAGCAAAGTCTAGTTTCTGCCACTGCCATTCCAACATTGCAACTTACAGGTCTTAACGGTGCCAGATACCACAGCACACATTCAGAGGTCTTGTGGAGTTCATGCCTCAACAGTTCACAGCTATTTTGGCAGCACAAAGAGGACCTACACTATGTGGTTTTAATGTTATGGCTGATCAGTGTTTGGATATATAATATTCATTTAAAAATCCTACATACACTACATACACATACACTACTGTGCTGCTGTAGTGTGTTATATGTGGCTCCATGTTCTTTTTTAACTATATCTTATCCCTCGCTCTTCACATATCTGTGGTAGAAAGAGTCTAAAGCTGACAGTAAAGCAGACTTTGTCTTTGACTTTCAGGGTGTTTGAGTTAAGGCAGTAACGTCACAGTGCAGTAGAAACAGAATGCCTCAACATTCATTCTATTGCTCTAATGATTGGCTCAGGCTTCACAGTTCACCAGTTTGTTTCTGGAAATATATTATAAACTGCATAATTTTTTGGATTTCTGTACATGACGGTACACATAAACATTTAGATCTTGAATTCACAACAAGGACAACTCTAGTACTTATGTAGCCTAAGCACTTCCAATTCTGTTTTGTTGTTTTGTATTTTACTAAGACCCCACTACAGCACCCTATTTAACAAGTACTGTTTCAATTTCTTTATCGAGTGCTCCAGACGACGCACACACTCAGCTGTTATCTGGCAGATGACAGAGGCTCCGCCGCAGGCCCTCTCTAGTGGTTTTCTCTAGAACACTTATTAATTTAATTAAAAGAAAATTAGGTCTCAGAGGGAAGCATGGCAGATTGCAGTGCCCTGTGGAAATGAAGTCAAAATTGAGTTAGTTTAATGGCATTAATCTTCTAAGTGGAGCGTCACTTCACTTAACTTTTGTTAAAGGGACATTCTAAATTTAAAAGCATAAAGACACTCTGTATACATCTCACTGTATTGGAAGTGTAACATTGTCTGTCAAGACGGCCCAATATTACAGTATTAGAAAAGTACAAATGGTGTATGCCACCTTCTTCACAATATCATCTGGCCTTTTTCAACTCTGTTGTCATTTGCTTATTCCAACAAAATCTATAATAATTGTAACCTTGCTGCAGCAATTTGTCGCTGATGAAAAGCTGGAATGGTGTTCATTCATGCCTTACTTCAACTCTCAAGATGCAATTTCCCCTGTGGGAGAACTAGAATGCATTTTGATGGGGTGTTAACACCCTTGGTTGCAAATTTAATGAAGTCTGTTCAGCCTTGATTTGTAGTAATACAGCAGGAGAGAGTGCTTTCAGAGCTAGGCTTGTAATCACAAGTGTATGACAACACTGGAGACATGCAGTGACTGCTCAGAACAAAACAAATGGATCATGAAATGGCAGTTTTACATTTCTTTTGGTAAAATGACACATTTAGTTTGACTTTTCTTACTAGGTCCTCTTTTAATCTAGCTTTGTCTAAAGGGCATCAATGTTTTGAGTTAATATTTCCATTAGATAAAGTTACAGTAGCATAATTAATTTCTGCTTCTTTAAATGTATTATAACACAAAACAGAGCACAGCAGAGAAAAAGCTTCTCATATCTTATATGAGCCCCATGTTCTATGACAGTGGCCCAGACACCTATACCGTAAAAAGGCCATATTTAGATATACAAGATTGTATGTATCACATGCACGCACGCACGCACGCACACACACACTCCTGTAAAGTACAAGTTAGGGCTTCCATAGATGCAGCGTTTCCATGGTAAAAAGCATTTTTCATGACATAGATTCAACAAGGTGCTGGAAACATACCTCTGACAAGATAGTACGACACAAAAAAAAAAATCATAGATACTTAATGGATCACAGAGGGGCTGCCAAATAGGTTTTGTTCTATGAAATATTAATACAATATTTTTACAACCAGAATTAATGGTTGTAGACACAACTCATTTTGTTTGGTCATTCACTGCTTATCCAACAGGAAAAAAAGATGTGGAGAACTTCCAAGGAAACAACTGATAAAAAGTAAGGTACATTCTACATAGATCAAAATGGAGGGTTCCTACAGTGAGAGTAAATGAAAACTAAAGAGAACTGTGAAGTGTTTAGAAAACTGAAGAACACTCAGTGGAAGAGGACTAAGCAGAAAGGGTTCTATAAAGGCAGATGTAGGGCTCATATGGGGGAAATGCACTGTTAAAAATGATGTTTCTCCCTCAGGAGAAACGAATCTGAACCCAATGCACATCAGTCATGAAGGACAAAACCCCCTGGGACCACACACAACTGAACTGATTAGCGTACAATCACACCGTGTAATTTTCAGTAACATGCTGTTATTTTATTGAAAAAAAGTTTCCATACAAATGTGGGCAATAACTAACAAACATAATCTCACCTCAAAGGTAAAGCACATAATTATTAATCACATCTACTGTATTTTCATAACCACCAAGAGAATGTTAAGACGACACAAACACTGCATGTCTCCTTACTGCACAGTCTGGATTAAGGTTTTAAGTGGTAGGTGTTTGTTGCTACACGTATTGCATAATTTTCAGCTTCTGGACCATTATGATGACGTGTGCAGCAGGTTTCAGTGATCACTGTAAACAGCAGAGGAGACAGCTACTCTGCTTTCTAGTCCTTCATCATCATCATCATCATCATCATTAAGAAAACCAGACCATCTCCAAAACATCAGGCTTTCAGGAATGTTGCTTAATTCACCTGTTTTAGTCTAAAGTGGCATAAAAATGGAAAAACTTTGTTTTTTGGGGGTTTTTATAAATTGTGGCGATGAAATAAAAGTAAGAAGATGATAAAGAGTGTAGAGTTAACCAAATATCCTTAGAATATTTATATAACATATTTGACATTTTTATAAATATACTGTAGCAAAGTATCGTCCTTCTTGTAGCTTGTATGATTAGCCTCAAATGTTCTTTGACAGTGGTTTACAGAACTTTATGGTTAACTTTTACAGAGTACTTCTTACTCCTAGCGAGCCTCTTCCAAAAATACAAACGTTAGCACCAATTACATGCTGACATTTTATGTGACACCCTTTTCATCAACTGACATCTTGAGAAGGGGGCAAAGGTTAACAGAACAATGAATAAAATAAATAAAGTGTTGGTCTTATTCACGCTTAAACATGGCAAGAGAGCCCCCCAGTGGATGTAACCACTGCACCATGGATTTGTACAGAAAGAGAGGATTTAAGTGAAATGGAGAACACATAAGCATAAATGTAAAAAACCCTCTCAAAATTGGTCCCTGTCATAACCACCTTGTAATTTGGCCACTATGACATCAAAATGACAAGAAACCATGGGATCAGTTTCTCACTTTCCTCAGATTTGAATCCATCACAGTGTTGGAGCATTGTGTTCAGCTTGCCTGCGTCCCAATCACCCGCAAAATCTCCCTCTGAATTCGGGTCTCCTGCGTGTTAATGTTGGCATCTCCCACCTGACCATCCTCATACCTGTATTTCAGACATGGCAGTCAGTACAATTAGAACTTATAAATGTGTAAACAATTAGTTTATTTGTCTATGGAGAATATTAAAATGTGACTCACACAAAAAAGAACCGTGTGCAGACGTGGTCAGGCACTGGGCACACCCATATGTTCCCATGTTTCTGGAGGTCTTTGGATGTTATTACTGTGTATAAATATCAAATAGATAAATATAAAATACTAGTTTGGTTCGAAGACAAAACAGTAGCTCTTGCTTTCTCGTTCTTACCCTCACAAAGAGCCACACAGTTTAGATTCCGACTCTGGAGAAACCTTGACGCCACTGGGCGACTCTGCACAAAAGTGAAAAAAAAAAAAGTTATGTTTTACATATAGTTGTATAGCTGTAAAATAACATGTGCATCAGTTCATTATCAACTGTGGTACAGTCTGAACTCTTAATTGCTGCTAGGCACTGAAAAATTAACCGATAAGTGTAATTACAGGTTATAACGAGGAAAACACTGCACGGTGGTATAAAATCTGCAATAATAATTATACCTGTGAGATGGTGTTGACTCTGTTATGGTGCTGTACTAGCTCCTCTTTTGTGGGCATGTGGTGCTGTCCTTTCCCCATCCCTAAACAAAGACAATCACCCCCAGACTTAGAGCTGCCCAGGAATAAGCTGTACATATACAAGATGCCAAACAAATTATATATACAATCCAAACTGAAATACTTGCCATAAACCATCCAGCACATTATTAAATTTATATACACAGTTCAACCAAAAATGCCATCAACTCAAGATCAAGAGGTCTAGCGTGAGGATATGGCCTTTTTTGGCGTTTCATAGACCACTGCAGGCATTTACGTTTACGGGCTTGGGTTCAATTTGTTGATTGATTTTTTTAACTGCTGTGTCAGTAAAGATTTTGCCATGAAAACACAGAAATGTTAGCAGTCGCAAACCTCACTCTGTACAGCAGAGACCATGCAATATAAATCTCAGATTTCACCACAGCTGAAACAGGCTCAGTCCTAACTTTAAAAATACACTCAAATTTTATAGGGGGCAATTTTATGCCTCAGACAAAGATTTGTTTTAGTCAAAAAATGAGAACACACCTTATTACAGTGTTTCCTGCACTCTGGCCCACATCCCTGCACATTTTAGTGTTATCTGCATGAACACCCACAACAATTCAGTAAGGGCACCTGATTAGTTGGATCATGTGTGTTGGGTGCAGCTAAAATATACAGTGTGGGGGGCCTCTGGGACCAGGGTTGGGAAAAAACAGCTTTACTGAACATTATTATAAACAGTCATAATTGATTAGTTATCACATTCAATCGGATGCATTTGCACTCTCAGTCATTATTTGGCTCCATTACCTTCTATTTATTGTCTCCACAGTAGCATTTTTGGCCAAACTATCCATTTAAGTACACAGTGAAGATCTGACTCATCACATGTAGCCATAGGCAAAGTATTTCCTACCTGAGTATCCAAAAGAGATACTGGAGATGGGGCTGAGGTAGATGCCCTTCCCATAGGCTGCCCCATGCAGCTTGTGTTAGAGAGAACAGGAATGCACATTCACCAATACACACAGTTTGTAGGACTCAAGTGGTCATCGTGTGATGACTTAGTACACCCACATTATCAGTGTCAAAAGTCCGACACACTGTACCTGCAGCTTTGTGTAGGATGCGTTTACTAGTCCATTTCGTAGAATAGAGTGCCAGTTTTCTATGTGGGAACCACTGGTACACAATGGCATGGACAGAAAAAGAAAGAAAAGCATAAAACTAAAGTTAATTCAAATCATGACACTGAACGTGATATGCATTTTTATTTTTTGAATGAATATACTCACTGAAAGGCAAATGTGCTGCCATACAGTTTCCTAGCTGTGCGGAATCGAGCCTCTTTGGCAGGAGGGCTACTGAGCAACAAAAACTGGTGGGTAGTGTGCATAAACTTGAGTTGCTTTCAGAAAAAAAAAACCAACAAAATACAAGAAGAAATTAAATTCTTTGTTTTTTGTTCGTGTTACAGTTAGGAAAAACTACAGGGCTGCAATGCTGTGCTGTGACAAATGTGCTCACCCTGCTTATCGACAGCTTGACAATATGTGATCTATTGCTGGATATGATCCTGCAACAAATAAAGAGCAAAAATAGTCCTTTAAATTGGCTCTTTAGCAACTGTGTTTAAAAAAAAAAACCTGCTTATTTAACAATTGTTCAATAACTCATTCAACATGCCATTGAGATGGTAGTTGTGCTGTTCACACAGCACACAGTGTGAACAGCACGAAATTCTTCCTCTGTATTTTAACCCATTCACCAAGTGAAGCAGCGGGGCAGCCCAGAACACAGCACCCGGGGAGCAGTGTGTGGGGACGGTACCTTGCTCAGGGTACCTCAGCGGTGCCTAGCAGTCTTGGAAATCGAACCCACTGCGTCCTGATCGCAGGGCGGACGCGATCTAGGCTGGCCTTCGAGTGTGTGTGCCTGAAGGGTCTTGCCTCTTTCGTGCTTCATACTCTGCATGGCGATTAGGATGTTTTGATTTTATATGATAAATTAATCCTGACGTTGAGAAAGTGTTTGTGGATGCACCCCACTAGAAATTTCGGCATTTTGCGCTTTACAAACGGATTTCTGAGTCTTTCTTAAATATATCGGCTGCGGTTGCGTCATAATTTTTTGCCATTTTTTTCTATTTTCGGCCGAAAATTTTCGGTGGCCGAACTTTCGGTGCATCCCTACAAAAGAAGTCTTCAGTATCAATATTCTTGAATGAAAAAAGACCAAAGTAAAATCCATTCTGAACAAATTGTACTTCAAACACTTGTTCACTCTGCTAGTAACGTGAAGTAACTTCATGAGCTCAAAGAATATACTACCACTGGCAAAAAGACAAAATAATACTTACAGAAGCCACTGTTCAATGGTTTACTCACCACTGTAAAAGAGGATGTGCAAGTGGATCCAATTTGTCCATCTGCTTCTTGATCTCTACATATGAGCCCTTTGAAGATATTGCCAATATAATATCAGTTTTTGTTTCAGAACAGAAGACAATGGTAAATACATATGATGTTGACGGGACTGTTCCCTACATTACTTACTTGTGTTATTTCTCGTATTGACATAATGCCGTCCAGTGCTTTTTGCAGTCTATCATAGCTTCTCTTCTGTAAAAAGTAAATGAAAGGGCAGACAGGGTTTGACATGGAACAAAATGGCAGACTACGCTGAAACACAGTAAATGGTCACACTGTCATGATATTATGACTTCAGGTGACATTCTATACCTTAGGGTTAAAGGCCAAAGCTTTGGGGTCGAATGGGTCAACCACAGACGGATAAGGATCAAAGATTATGCTTTTACGAGATGACTCCAGGGCAGCTCTGCACATTGCCACCAGCAAGTCAACCACCTGCGCAAAAGTCAACAGATGGTCACTTGCATTTGTCTGGTCACTTGCATCAGCTTCAAGACAGGAACAATAAAAAATATTCTAGGGTTTTTCTATGTTTGCATGTGTGTTACCTCTGCCCCTGTTGCCACATCTTCAACAGCTCCTGACATAACTCCCAAAGTGTAATAAGAAAACACACACAGCTCTCTTGTGCACACTGCTGGCTGCAAACACACAAAAACATATTAAAATTATATGATACCATCTCCAGAACACACAGATAAATATAGACTTTGCAGACCATAAATACAACATGTCTACAGTACACCAGTGTATAGCCTATGAGCAAACTATACAGTTATATATAGAATAAACAGATCGGTTAATTGGTTCATTAATCTGATTAATATAGTAATGAGTAATTAATGTAGGGATAACACTTAAAAAATACTGTATGTAAACTGTACAATGCATTTAAAACTGGATACCTTAAGCATGGAGCCATTCTGAAAGACATGTTGCTCATCACAGACCACACAATACTCGTTCAGAGTGGGAATTCTCTGCTCTGAGTATTTCATGATCTAGATAAAGAAATTGAGATATTGCATTTGCTGTTTACACACACATACACATGTATATAATTAAAAGGAAAAAATGGTCATGTACCTGTACAAGAAAGCCATATTCTAGAGTAGGTATACTCTTGCAGTGGAGGAGAGCTTGTGAAGAGAAGAAGAGCTCAATAAGCTGCTTGGTGGTGATCTGCACTGTGGACTTGGAGCCAGGGACTGCAACACTCTGGAGGAACAATACAATTAAGATGGCTACAACTTCACACTGTTCAGAAGAGACAATCTTTAAATCATGGGTATAGTCCATCACAAAATGGACGATTCTATGCTTTTTAAATGCAACCATGTGGAAATGCAGCGATCATCTATAACATTAAAACCAATGCTTGAAGTTTATAAGCAGGAAAAACGAGCAAGTGTAGGGATCTAACCAACTTATACAAGGGACACCCTGCTTAATGATAGCTTGAGACATTACGTGATCTATTGCTGGATAAGATCCTGCAACAATCAAAGAGCAAACATTGTTCTTTAAATTAGCTCTTTAACAAATGCTTTTTCAAAAATTTGCCTTTTTCCACAATTACTCAATAACTGTCATTCAACATTCCATAAAGATAACTTTTACGATCTCTCCTCTCAACTGATAAATCTACTACAAACAAATTGTGGCGGCAAGATGACTGGGTCAGAGCATCTTCAAAAACAGCAGGTCTTGTGGGATGTTACTGGTATGCTGTAATACCAACCAAAATGGTCCAAGGAAGGGCAAACCGCTGAACTGGCAACAGAGTCATGGGAACCCAAGGATCTACTGATCTACATGGAGAGCAAAGGCTAGCTCATCTGGTCTGACCCCACAGAGAAGCTACTGTAGCACAAACTGCTGGAAAAGTGATGCTTGAGCCAGTGTGGTGTTCTGGGCTCTGGTCTGCTTGGAAACCTTGGCTCCTGGCATTTATATAGATTTTACACGTCCCACCACCCTGAAGACTGTTGGAGACCAAGTAGAATGGTATTTCCTAATCAGCAGGATAATGTGCCCTGCCACATTGCAATAACTGTTTAGGAATGGTTTGAGGAACATGACAAAGACTTCAAGGTGTCTGAATCCAATCAAGGTGAGGCCCCACCTCACAATTTACAGTACTCCTCAGTGAGTCAGAGCTATTTTGGCAACACAAGAGGAACCTATACAATATGCAGGTGGTTTTAACAGTATGCTGATCAGTGTATACAGTGGGGTCCAAAAGTCTTATTTTAAGTCAAAATGCTTCTGATTACATGCTTTCCTAATCTAATTCAATGTTTTTCCCTTACAAAAGATATGCAAAGCAATTTGAATAAAAAATTTCACATTATTTTTTGTTTCTCAGTATATAGAAAGGTCCTGTTTCCCTTTAATGAATCAAGCTGTCATGGACTCCAAAAGTCTGTGTAAAACCTCTGGTGAGTAGATCAAAGAGCCCCCTGAACATGAGCTTCAAAGGGATAAGAAGAAAATCTGACCTCTTTGACAAATCTGACAAAGGTGTTATCTACAAACATTTCTGTAACTTATCTCCATGCTTAAAAGAAAAAAAAAAAATCCAGATTTTCAAGGTGATCTCAGACCTTTGGACCTCACTGTAACTGACATAAATTCAGTTAGTTAATACAGCATGTGTCCTATCAAATGTTAGACCTAAGCTTCAAATTTAAGTCATTAAGGCAAGCTATAATGCCAAATCTGAAAACAGTTCTACTCTTTATTCAACAAATGTAATTATGAAAAAATCATTTTGTATAGTGTCACTGTTTCAGAATTTAGTTAGGATTATCTGAGAAGCCCACCTGTCCATTAGGTGCATATGTGAGTAACTCTCCTTTGGGCACCTTCATGGTGCAGGAGACTGAGCGGTTCATGAGGCGAGTCACTCTCGGCTCCGGCCCTGAAGCTCTACCCTTCTCCCCAGGGCCCTGGATTAGAGGAACATTGGGACACCTGCAGAAACAGACAGAACCTGTGAGAGATGTCCTCATATACTGGTATATGTTGTCAGTTTTCAAAAATACAAGAAAGATCTGGCAGTTGTCTGCAAGCAAGAACATGAGAAGTCAAGTCTTACTTTCATAAAGTATTTTTCATTAATGGCCTAAAAAAAAAAAATCAAGGACTCTCTTTGTGTGTTCTTATCCTCAGTTTTTAATTTTAATGTATGCAATGTGGTGTGGTCATGTCAATTTTAATAACCAAATAAAGTTAATTTAATAATTTATCCATGAACTAATAACTGACCAGTTCAGATGTTCCCCATGCAACAATGCTGTCCACAGATAGTTTACTGTGATTAGATATTTCTTCTCTATTTATTTTTCAAAGTACTTCTCAAAGTGATTATTATGGGTTGCTTCTACTGGTAATGTCGTCAGCTTCATCTGATCTACTTTAAACCAAACTCTTGCATTTTGTTTAAAATTCAGTAATCTTTTGTGCTTTTTTTCTTTATAGATACAGAAAGGGCATATCTCTACAAACATATCAAAAGCTGCATGTAATTGTTTTGACTGCCAGTGTACAATTAATACATCTGCAGGCAAAACATTTAAAATGAGATCATTTTGGGCCATACTGACATAGTGTTAGTCTTTACAATACTGGGCCAAAATGACAGTAAATATGCTTTTCTAACAGTACTTGGCTATTGGGGTAAAGATGCTAAGACCAGCGCGGAACTTCTTGATTGTTCCTCCAGCCTTGAACCAGCTATGTCGCTTCTTCTGCTGTGTCCTCAGAAATTCATTGCTGAGGTGCTGCCATTGATTAGATATGAATGCAGAAAGAATTCTAGAAAGAAAAAAAGTAAACAAGTATAATCATTGTTACAACTATTTGTTACTTTATTAGTAAAACATACTAATCTTCGGGTGCTCACTGATAAACTGAGATGAAAAACAAATTGTAGTAGAGATGTTTACCTCTTGAGCTGTACACCAAGATTAAAGCCATCTTTACAGGAAGGCTGGAACACGTCTACTGTTGGCTCTAAAAGAAATGGACACATACACGCACACAGCATTAGAGATGTAAGATATCTAGTTAGAAAAACAAAACTAAACATAAAGAGTAGTGTAAATTCTATGTATTTTTAACACATTTATTAGAAATATTTGAAATCTCTGAGCCCACATTCTGATTTGTTTCAAAGACTGAAGTTTATTCAATGCATCATGATTCAGTTCAGCTTTATCCTTTAGCACAATTTAACATGTGGTTAAGCTTTCATCCTATTTTAATTGCGGCCATTCCCCACCTACTACGTTTGTCTTAACCTATTAAATGCTGCTACAAAGCCAGCATTTTTGGTCTGTTAGTAGTGCAGCACCACTGGACAGCTCAATAAACTTGGAGGAGAACATTAACTCCCAATCAATGTATGTTAACAGTGTGCATAGACAAACATCACACTAAGTGATGGGGAGAGGAAGGGACATCTTACCCACTCAGAGAGAGCAAGATCAGTTGTGCTCTCTTACACTTGGATGGTTGAATTACTAGAAATACATCAAATTCACAAATGAGGCTGGAGGAATGGTTTACACAGCAGTGGAAAACTGACAACAACAGGTCATTGTGGGACGTATTTAGTGTAGTCTAGTGTAATTTAATTTCGGCCTCATATTTATTATTATAAATATTTCCAACAGATTTTAATAGCTCATTTTAAATTTAGGTGTGTCTTTTACCTGGTCCATCCAGGTATTGAGACAACGAGAAGCGAAGGCGTAAAACAACAGGTTCTGTTCTGTTGACTTTCCACGCTGAGGCTACTTCCTCCTATCAAAGAACACAGAGAACACCAATTTCATCGAAGACAGTGACAATATTTTATCAATTAACACCAGGTTTCTTACAGAAAGATTTTGATGCATGAAATCTAATGAAACAAGTGAAATCGACTCTCACATCCAGAAAACTGATGTTGATGTGCAAGTCAATGTCCACATCATCAATTGTCTCATATTCCCTGAAAAAAAGGGGCCAACTTAAACACATTCTTTCCAAAATAACAATGATAACGATTTAAATGATGGCTGTATAATGTTATTGTAATAACAGTTTTTTTTAGATTAGCAGCTATAAATGTTTTCAGTACCTTACAGAAACGGCACTCTCAGAGTAGATGTCTTTCACAGCTCCAACATCTGTGTCCAACTGAGGGTGGCAATACAGGTCAGCAACATAATGTCCCTGCATTAAATATTTATCTGTTATAAAGCTCTGCATGTTTGTTAAGTATACAAAATACAAAAAGGAAATAGCTTTCATATGAGGGATGTGTGTGTCAGAAATAGGGTCAGTTTCTCAGACATGAACTAAGCCTGGTTTTGGACAAAATTGCCTCGCTATTGCATAATTTCTTGTTTTAGACTTAATCATGGTCTGAGAAACAGGTTCAAAAAGAAAAAGCTTTTTCAAAAAAAGACAGCTTTCAGGACAGTGGGTTTTCAATCGTGCTGGTTTTTAAAAATATATTACACCATCAACATGGTTTCCCAATTTTTTTGAGTCATGATCTGAGAATAATTTGTATCTGGGATGGCAACCAGTGCACAGTTGGATTTTTTCCTGAATAAGGTTAACAAGTAGGGTAGGAGCCATACGCTGGCCTTGTTTCATTTACACCATTACTATATGAAAGAATCATACAGTCAGTCACACTCAAGAGTGCATAATCATGGTTGATTACAGAGACTGAACAGACTGCAGTGATGAATGTATACATTTATGTTAAGGGTTAGGTTATGTTTTGCATTTTGTTCAAGAAAATAAATCCTTTACCTGTGCCCCATGAAACAACTCCTCACAGTCACTGTCCCCATCTGAATCCTCATCACTCCAGCACTGCTCACTGACACTCTGTGAAACAGACAGGTTCACACAGGTCACAGACTGGTCAATATACCTATGACCCTCTCCGTCTTTTTTAATCAGTGATTTGCGTGCGTCTTCTTCTTCCCTACTCTATCCAACCCTTCCGTACATGCCTGACGGCCTGTATCAGCCAGCCTGAGTAATCTACTCAGTGAGGCGAGTGTGTCAGTAGGCTAAGTAGGTCTGGGATCTTAGTTATCCAAGTAATTCTCACACAGTTGTTCACATACCTTTAAGACAAAAATAAATAACAAATGAAAAAAACTGCAAAAACATGAAATGTATGCAATTTATATTTCATATGTTTAACAACTGTTAGATTTTTTACCATGTTGTGTTCATTCACTTCGGCTCCAGTTAGTTTCTGTCTCTCTTCCCATTTATTCCAGTAAAGAAAGAGAATAAATAAGTTTGTAAAAGAAAAAAAAAAAAACTACAACAAACACGCAAAAAACAGAAACAAAAAACCCAACCAAAACAAAAACTCAAAAAACGTTCAGATGAAGAGTATTCTTGTTCAGAAGTCCACTCAGTAAAGCTGAGCCCAAAACAACCTGTGGAAATGCAATAAGAAAATTATGAGGATGCTGATTTATACATTTTTCTTTCCATTTTGACTTAATGTTAAAATATGAATTTGTAACATTTCCTCAGACTATGAGACAATTAAATCCACAGAGTATACATGAAGAGGACACACGCAACTAAAAAATGAAATCCTCTATGTAGAAACGTAACCGTATTTTTCCTACAAATCAATTATAAATGAGTGCTTATGATGTATTAGATGCTTGTTTAGCTGTTTGTCAGATGGTTGTTTCTCTTTTTCACGTGGACTGCCTGGACTGGCTTAGGCAGACGAGAACAATGCAGCTATGAAGGAGCCTCGACGGATTTGAAATATATCATGTTTATGCAGGTAGTCTGTAAAACTGTGTATTCTCTTTGCTTTGCCTTTTCAGTTGCTTTCTAAAAATGACGTCCACCTCTGACAACAGCAGTGCCTTTCTCTATACAAGCGCTGGGAGCGTTTCAGCCCCATGTAGGTGAATGTTCAGCCTTACCTCTGGACAGGACAGGGACGCTTCTTCGTATTTTGTTTACATTTACCCGTTCAAAGTGCCAAGACAGGAATGGCAGAACACAGCGGTGATTACTAAGGTTGGCATTGTGAGAAAAAGACTTTAATAACAGCTTGTGTATGTGTGCTCGTTTGTGCTCCTGTGTGTGTCAGTGTCTGGCAGTGCTCTGTGTTTATCTCCTCCTGCTCTGTCTGGCTGCCTGCTTTCTCCCTGACAACACTGCACGGCCCGAGCATGCGCACAGCGCGCCTCCGGGTCACGAGACCGCCATCTGACAGAGAGCACCACCGAGCATGCGCACAGCAGGGCCAGCCGCACGAGGAGCGCAGCGCGAGAAGATGGAAGTTCGGGTTATAGAAAAACAGAAACATTTCGCTTTGGCCAGACTTTACTCATAAGTCTCTCAAATTAATCATGCGATCTGATAGATATATTTGTTTTTCGGTTCCGTCCTGTTTTGTTCTGTTCTATACAATACTATTCACGTTTATTCTATTGTGTTCTACGCTATTCTATTCTGTTCTACTGTATTGTATTATATTCTACTGTATTCTGCTCTTTTCTACTCTGTTGTTTTCTGTTCTGTACAATTCTTTTTGATTCTGTTCCGTTCCATCTGGTTCTATTCTATTCTATTCTATTCTATTCTATTCTATTCTATTTTATTCTATTATATTCTGCTGTACTGTATTGTATTGTATTCTGTTGTATTCTGTTCGGTTCTGTTTTACTATACAGTACAATTCTGTTTTGTTCTGTCTTGTTCTATTCTATTCTGTTCTATTCTGTTCTGCTCCACCGTGTTCTATTCTATTCTAATCTATTCTAATTAATTATAATCTAGTCTAGTCGATGATATTCTACTCTTATCTATTCTATTCTGTTCTAATACATTCTATTCTATTCTGCTTTGTTCTATTTGTTCTACCTTGTTCTATTCTATTCTATAGTGTTTTATTCTGTTTTATTCTGTTCTGTGTTGTTCTGCTCCGCTCTGCTGTTTTCTGTACTGTTGCGCCCCATTCTATTTTATTACATTCTTTTCCATTTGGTTCTGTTCTGTTCTACTTGGTTGTGTTGCATTGTGTTGTGTGTTGTTCTGTTTTATTCCAGTTTGCCTTCTCGATATTATGGTTCACATAATATCTTGTCTACAAGTGTCACCAGTCTTTGTTAAATTAAATATCATTTTTTTTCAGTGTCTTAAACGTGACCAATATCTCAATGAACATTGCTCATGCAGTAAACAGAGATGCAGAGAGATGTATGAGGCTGCAGGGAACACTGGGAGATAAAGAGTTCAGTTCAACTGAGGTAGCCAGAGTGGCTGAGAAGAGGAGAGGCACACAGCCTGCTAACAGCCTAACTTGTCCTGACTTATCAGTGTCATATGCTGCTTCAAGCTCAACCACAACTGAGCTCTCATGTGACTATGAAAGAAATGCTTTTAATCTCTGACTTAACATTTCTTCTTCATTTCTCTCCCTGAAGTGAAAATTTAATTAGTGAATAGTTAGTAGCAACGAGTAAATTAAAATGGAGCAGCATGTTGGTGGAACTGTACTCTAAATTTCTGGGTGAGATGTCTGTACCAGTTCATTTTGGTAATGTGTGTATGTGTGTGGTATGGATATCCACATGTGTGCATTAATATTTCTATGATAGATGTATAAATGTACTTTTTAAATTCAAGGAAATCACTAATGTGTGATTCTATTCTGGCAATATATGCATATATGAACCTAAAAATGTGGTGAACACATGGTCAAATTGAGGAAGATATTTTCAGTGAGTGATTATGTGCCGATGTAGTTAATTAGAGCAGCAGGTGAGAAAGAGCAGTTTATGCCAGTACAGAGCGGGAGGAGGACCAGGTAGAACCAGAGGACTCGTTGTGAAAGCACAGAACAAATCTGCTTTGTGAGCATGCAGCTGAAATCATGGATATGTTTAGCCCTTGCATTCTCATACTTGTGCGCCACTCTGGCTGCAGAAAGCAACTAAATCTCCCTTGACATGCACAGGCACCAGAGTTAGCGCTCTAACCTCTCTGTGAAAGCAATACACTCATACAATATAAGTTTAGCACAACACACAAATTACACTGATAACAGGAGCAATCCACCTTTAATGATTAAAGAATGACATAATGTTTTGCAAGCAATACACAAATCACAGCATTTGCATAACACTATTTATGCTTTTCTGAGGTATAGTGCAGTTGTCAAGGGGAGTATTAAATTTCAGTAATAGGAGACCAGTACAAGTGCCTAGTTTGGTGTTTCCCTGTTCTAATACACCCACTTAACTGTAACCAATAAAGTGAACAGGGAAATCATCAAACTTTCCTGGACACCAACCCCTTCAGTACTGGAAAAGAACACAACAAAGTGATATCAATACAGCTTTACACTGTAGGTTCACACTACAATGCAAATGTTTTCACTTGATGTCTTATTCCAGTTTTGGGATGAGCTGCAGGGCCAGTTCAATCCAACAACATGAAGCATCAACCAAAGCAGGGCCTATACTTTGGAAAAAAAAAACAATGGTTTTGCTTTGGGTCTGCAGCTGGTTCACAAACAGTTGCCCAGATTTCCCTCTTAACCCAAATACAGCTGATCAGCCAAGACAGGTCTGACAAGTTTGCTTCTTTATTTTTGCACTGGAGCCATAAATCAAATGTAGTAAAAAAGTACTATATTAGCCTCTTGGCTTTGCTGCAAAACTGAATAAACAAACTCTGGAGACAAAACATGGCTGACTGCATTTAGGGTAGAAGGAGAATATGACTTTTGAAATCCTTCCTTTAACATTCTGGGAGCAAACAAAAGCAGATTTCTGCCATACACTCTGTGCATTGTCATTTATTTGCAAGCATTCATGGCCAGGATTTGATAGGTCAGGTCATCAGTGCCCTGCAGCACTGCAGATGCCAGAGGCTGTGTGATTGCAGTTGCTCCTGCTAATTATAGAAGCTTCATCATGACTTTCTTTAATCCAGTTGGTGGGGTTCCTTTGCACTCCATTCAATGGTAAACAAATAAGTATTAATACCTATGGATTAATAAGATAAATGCCACTGACTTCAAGACAGGTCAATCACAATAGACCTTAGGTCAAGGACATTGAATAACCACAGGAGGAATTATTTCAATATCACAGACAAGCTGTGAGAAAAAAACAGCCACAGCACTAAAGTTCATCCCTGACTGCTGTAGAAAAAACCACTGTCATCTCAAATACAGAAACCTGTGGATGTATATTTAATTTGGAGTGTATGTATATGTGAAGTAAAGGATGCACAATCTGGCTGTTTCTAAGGCCACTTTTGAATGTAGTCCACTAGATGGAGATGGTGTTCCTGCAAGATATGTAAATCAATTGAGATCCGCAGCAGCAAAAATGAGACAAGATTAATGATACAGTGGTTTGTACCACATGAATAAAACAATAATTGTATCAGAAATTATATAAAATACATCATATGTCACAATATCATACAAATATTTTTCTGTTTATATTTAGATCCAGTATGTGTGACTGTGTGTTGTTGATGTGCCATCACAAATCACCTACAGTTAAGTGAAATCTATAGACATTCATTTACGCAACAAGTTTACCACCAGCACTTACAAGGTCCTACACTAATCTCCAAATAACTCCCGTCCATCCCCTGATTGAATATGTTTAGCACTTGCATATGTAAATATTTATGCACCATCTCCCTTGACATGCACAAGCACCAAAGGTAGCTCTCTAACGTCTCTATGAAAGCAATACACACAAACAATATACGTTTAGCGCAACACACAAATTACACTGAAATTACACTGATAACAGGAGCAATCCACCTTTAATTATTAAAGCATGATATAACGTTTTGCAAGCAATGCAAAAATCACAGGAGGCATTTGCATAACACTACTTATGCTTTTCTGATGGATAGTGCAGTTGTCAAGGGGAGTATTCAATTTCAGTAATAGGAGACCAGATTTCCCCTTAACCCATAACAACCATACATTTCTCCAGCAAACCCTAAAAGGCTGCCACTCCTAGCAGGATAATTTTAGGACCTTAGGCTTAGGATCACCTTAAGCTGCCCAAAATACTAAATGATGAGTTATAAATAATTGCAATACTCATATTTCAGAATAACTTTATTATGAATAAATACAAAGGGTGCAATGCACAAGCTATTCTGGCCAACAGTTTTCTTTCCTGGTTTAATCATAGTGAAATTTGTCCTGTGTTTCTAAAATATTCTCAGAATCTCAGAAGTGGAACAGGCTGTGCTTTAAAAGTCATGTGATCTTTCTTGTCTCTCAGCCATCATCCTGTAGTACTGTGTCTTGACATGTCAGCACGTCAAATAACTTTTTATTTAAAACTCAAAGGTCATAACATTATACTTGCAAAGCCCAAATGTAAGGATGAATGCCACAAGTAAAAGAGCAGTGCAGTGCTGTTAGACTGCTTTATGACATGCTGTCATCACTGCAAATGCTGACTTAACTGAAAGTTTCTGACATGAAATTACATTTGCAAACTTTGCAAACTTTGCCTTGCATCTGACATTATCATCATCTGTTTCCTACTGTAGGCTTGTACTTTTATTAATACTATTAAATGCCTATAAATTAACTATTTTTAATTCAATCGCTTCACTTAAGGTGAACATGTAAAAGTATCATACTTTAATATCCAAACATTCTATGACTCCAAAGAATTATAATTATTATAATTATTATAACTAATCTAATGTAAATTTACATGTTCACCCTAAGTGAAGCTATTGAATTAAAATAGTTCATTTACATACATAAAAACGTGTGTGTGTGTGTGTGTGTGTGTGTGTTTAAATTATATACATGTAATTAAACACAATGCTATTTTGGACAAGCAATTTAGTAATTTGGTCATTTACAGTTGTTCAAGAACACTGAACTACTGCCTTGGCACACAGTTAAGAGAAATCTATAGACATTAATTTACGCAAAAAGTTTACCACCAGCACTTACAAGGTCCTACACTGATCTCCAAATAACTGAACTCCCGTCCACCCCTTGACTGACATGTCACCTGCCGGTCTGTGAGTTGTCTGAGGAGGCCTCATAACACATTTAACCTTGAGCGTATCATTCCTACAAATGAATACAATATAACTATATTCGTAATGCATTGCTTTATTTTATGCTAAGTTATCTTATTGTAACTGAAACGTTTTAAAGGATAGTGGAATGCATGCATGTTGGGCACTAATTGCTGTTGCATTAAACGGTGCACATAGTTCTGAACACGGTCGGAGGTACACAGCATAGCCCCTCTCTAGGAAGTAGTGCCGGTCAGTTTAGGGATTAATTTAGGCCGGCGCCCGAGGGGAGAACCGCACACGTCCCACTATCTCTCGTCGGTACGGTAAGTGAGGAACAACTACTCTGTGTTCTTACTTCAGCTAACTACATAAAACCTGCTGTCACGTGCACATCTCAACTTGCTCCTGAATGCTTTAACATTTAAGACAGGTGTCAGTGGTGCTACACCAATATAGTTTCAGTGGTGCTACACTAATATAACTGTGGTATGACTGTACGTTTACTGTGCGTGTCACTGTGGAAAATGAATAGGAACAGAAAATAGCATTGCAAGTATAGTGTCCAGTAATTCAGAATTATTGTTAATACAGTGATTCATTATTAAAATTCTGAAAGTCTGTGATGCATTATTGAAATTCTTTGATCACAGTTAAATGTCTCAGATGTATCATACATGTAATTGGTAGACCCTTTAAATTGAGTCTCTGTAGTGTCTTTCTTAGTACTGACTCTTAGTTAGGCTAATATACTTCTCAGCGTGATGTAAATCTTTAGAAACAACATTAAGCATTAGACAGTTTGACATTTAGGAATTTACATTAAAAAAACAATTTGGTTGTATGAATGGCATGTTAACGGTAAGTGTGTCTTACAGTAAATCAAGCTGTGACAGGTGACATTTCTAATATATCATGTGGCAGACACTGCAGAAATCATTACAATCTTTTCTAATGCTTCGGAGAGAAAATTAACCTGACCAGTTGACATAATAATGTGTTTAAATACGTTTTTAGTTCAAATCATTAAATAATAGCACATGTAAATGTTGGCTGTGCTGGGATTTGTATGAGAGAGTGAGTATATGTGCAGTCATGCATTTGAACACACTCCCTCTATTTTTCCCCCTGTTTACACAGTACTGCCACTGCCCTCTTGTTGCTTCAGTGCCAGGTTATTCAGTTTGCTTCACTTATGATCAAATGACACCATAGACTGTATTATCATGCGTTAAGATATTTCTAGCCCGCCAGGTGCTGAGGGATTTCCCATTCAACTGGCCACAAGCTTCTAGGCGTGCAGTTTTGCTAGGGTGTTACATGAGTTCATAGCTATTCTATGGTTCAGTTAAATCAATGATATAACGTTTAGCTAATCTGATTTTAATTTAGCTTCAAGTCAGTTTTAGTCAAAAGCCTTTCCTCATTCTAAAGTTGTTCATTTTTGTTAGCTGGATATGGATATGACTCTCGTGAAGATTTTTACACATTTATTATCAACTCAATATTTTTTCACATAAAAATAATACTTTTAACACAAAACAAACATGTGAGCTGTGTTGGCCATTTGAGTTCGCCCCTTGTCTTTATGGCAATGTACACAATATTACATTTGAAGCAATTTTGTGAACTTGATTGGGTCAGGTAGCACTCTAGAAAGGTCATTTTAAGTAGATGAACAATGTATGTAAATAAGACTAATTATGCTCACTTTGTAGTGAAACAAGTAGTTGGTGAGTATTCTTTATGTGTTGACAATATCTTGACATGCTCATTGAAGCACATTGAGGTGTATCACAATTTTTAGCAATAAATATGATCCTATTACATGGCTCTACTTTTAAGTATTCAGAAATAAAATTGTCCTAGGTTTTGTTTGCCATTAGGTACACTCATCCCGATTTTCATTCTCCTTCTTCTTCCAAGACTGTTCCAGCAGACGCAGCTCCAAACATGTCAAAGTCTAAAAACTCAGGTTCCTCCATCATCCACACCCAGCAGCTCCAGGCTGCGATGGCTGACACCTTACTGGAGCACTTGTGCCTGCTGGACATCGACTCCGAGCCCGCAGTGTCCCGCAACACTGGCATTATCTGTACAATCGGTCAGTGGTCGCCTGCAACTTAATTACAGTTATTACCCATTTCCATGCAAATACTTTTTTTTCCTCATAATAGATTATAAAGAGTTACCTAGCCTGCTGGCTTTTGATTCATTTGATGTGGCTTCCAAAGCACATACTGTGTCCATGTCAGACATAGTGAACACAAGTTTGTTGGCTTTGTGTCTTCCTTCAGGGCCAGCCTCTCGCTC
Source organism: Alestes dentex (assembly GCA_037576975.1). Taxonomy (NCBI): domain Eukaryota; kingdom Metazoa; phylum Chordata; class Actinopteri; order Characiformes; family Alestidae; genus Alestes; species Alestes dentex. Next base: position 11,373,932 of record JBBIGA010000126.1, read on the forward strand.
TGTGGAGAAGCTGAGGGAGATGATCAAAGCTGGCATGAACATTGCACGTCTGAACTTCTCTCACGGAACTCACGAGGTTGGTGCAGTCAGAAAATTCTCCTCTGGCTCATTACCAAAACAGTTACATATTCTGAAACTTTAGGTAGCTCTTTAGGCAACTCTTCAAGGCCTCTTCTTGCTTTTCATATTCAATTCAGTTAAAATGTATTAGCATAGCACTTTTTTACCACAGACGAGGTCAGAAACCTGGGCCCAAGCCCTCTGCAGTAGAGCCGCCTTCATTGTGACATTTCCCTTCCACCTCTAGAAATGTCAGTGCCTGTAAGTTGATCTGCTTTCTCACCCTCTGATCTGGGAGCAACTTACAGTGCCTTTACTATCCAGAATGGTATGCAGGACTGGGGCTACGGACTGGAAGTTCTGACCTGTTGCTTTTAAAAGCCATGACTTTTGCCGTTTTTACATTTCTTCACTGCCTTCATGTGATACTTTTGGTATTTCAGTTCAAGGTCTTGGAAAGGTCAAGAGCACTCATTATCTCATCATCCTGGGTCACAACCAGTTTCTCCCATTTCACTCGGTCAAAACCTGTTCTAAAAGAAAGTGATTTTATTCATGTATTCTCCATATGTCTGTTTTGTTGACTCCTGAACAGAAATCATGCAAAACTAAACTTTTAAATTCTGCAATTCTAAAGTTGAATCTTATTAATGTAATGACCCAATTACCCAGTGTAATGCATTAATTAGGAGGAATAGCAAGTCTTAAACTGGTGGAAAATTATGTGCTTCATGTTCTGTCAGAGATGTCCAGTATATACTGTGACATACTGTATGTATATTACTGTTCTAACTTAATAATGAAAGCTAGAGGGTTAAACAACATTTGTTCTTAAAAAAAGGGGAAACAGAAACTTATTACAGTGAAAACTAATCACGATTAGGACTTTGTGTCCTAGGCATGGATGTGTGCTTTGCAGCTTATTTGGAAAACAGAGAGCTATAATAAATCTCTGTAGCTGGTCAGTTATTTATAGCATAGGAAAATGACCTTTGCAGACAAACTTCACTGCTACACGTGTATGCCCAAGATCAATTTCTCCTCTGATATAGGACGGAGAAGATACGAGGTCAGGCTAGCCCCGATCACCTTACAGACCATCGTATTCAAAGTCAAATTGAACTTTATTGTCATCTCAACCATATACAAGTATACAGATAGACGAAATAGCGAAGCTTAGGTTCCACAGTGTACATATATTTTAACAGACATAAGTCATTATAAACAAAACAGTGCAAATAAGAAGTATAAAATAAGGTATGGTTGAGTGCATGGACAGCTCACTGTGCATATAAGTTAGACAAAAATGTGCAACGGTTGAAGGAATGTGTAAATAGTATGACCAGAATAGCCAGTATAAACAGTGTAGCAGTATAAAATGGTGTGAGACAAGTGAAAATAGCAGCCTGAGTATACATTCTTAAAGGTTTGTGCATTCCTAAATAGTACAGACAATATGACTAGTATATAGACAACATAAGTATACACAGTATAACAGTATGACCAAGCATAAATAGCAGCTTAAGTATGGATTATTTTTGTGATTCTTTTAAGGCTTACGTGTGACTTGTGGCTGTGCATGAGTGTATGGTCATTGTAAATGGTCAGTGTAAACAGTTTGTAGGAGCGGAAGGGGAAGTGAGGGGGGTCCCTGGTGGCAGCATGGTGTTGAGGAGCTTGACAGCCTGGGCGTAGAAACTGTCCTGCAGCCTAGCAGATCTGGCTCTGATGCTGCAGTATCTCCTCTTGATGGCAGGAGACTGAATAGACTGTGTGAGGGGTGGGAGGGATCCTGCACAATGCTGCAGGCCATACGAACAGTCTGTGTGCAGAATATCTCTTCTAGTGAGGGTAGAGGCACCCCAATAATGTTCTCTGCTGTCCTCTCTACCTGCAGACGCTTGCGGTCAGACATGTTACAGTTGCCGTACCAGGTAGTGATGCAGCTGGTCAGAATACTTTTGATGGTCCCTCTGAAGAATGTGGTGGGAGGTGGGAGACTTGCTCGTTTCAGCCGTCTGAGAAAGTGAAGTCTTTGCTGGGCTTTCTTTGTTAGGGAGGTGGTGTTTCTTGTCCATGTGAGGTCCTCAGTCATGTGCACACCAAGGAACTTGGTGCTCTTAACAATTTCCATAGCAGAGCCATTGATGTTGAGTGGGGTGTGGGTTGGACTTGATTTCCAAAAGTCCACAATCATCTGTTTTGTCTTGTCGACATTAAGAGAGAGATTATTGTCCCTTCACCACACTGACAGCTGCTTCACCTCCTCTTTGTAGGCTGACCCATCACTGCTGCTTATCAACCCCAGCACAGTCGTGTCGTCAGCAAACTTGACGATGTGGTTGGTGTTATGTGTGGCTATACAGTCGTGTGTCGGCAGGGTGAAGAGCAGCAGACAGAGCACACAGCCCAGCGGCGTGCCGGTGCTCAGTGTGATGGTGTTGGGGGTGTTGCAGCCCCTCTGTACTGACTGGGGACTCTCTGTCAGGAAATCCAGGATCCAGTTGCGAGAGTGGTGTTCAGACCCAACCCACTCAGTTTCACAATCAGCCTTTGGGGATGATTGTGTTGAAGGCTGAGCTAAAGTCTATGAACAGCATTCTGACATATGTCCAGGTGTATCTTTCTTGTCCAGGTGCGTCAGGGATAATAGGACTTCATGATAATGGGAGTGAGTGCCAGGGGACTGTAGTCATTCAGACACATCAGTGATGACTTCTTTGGCACTGGGATGATGGTGGTGGATTTGAAACACGCTGGGATGGACATCTGCCTCAAGGATATGTTGAAGATGTCCGTGAGGACATCAGCCAGTTGGTAGGCGCATTCCTGAAGCATGCGGCCAGGTATGTTGTCGGGCCCTGCAGCTTTGCGTGGGTTCACCTGTGACAGGGTTCTCTTCACGTCGGCTGTGGGAAGACAGAGTACCTACTCATTGGAGGGAGGAGAAGCTTTTTTCGCCGGCTCTTTGTTTTGTGCCTCAAATCGTGCAAAGAAGTCATTCAGCTTGTCTGGGAGGGAGGCATCACCATCACTGCTGTGCGGATGGGATTTGTAGTCTGTGACTGCCTGAATTCCCTGCCACATATGTCATGTGTCTTTGGTACAGTTGAAGTGTTCATTGATCCTGTGTGCATATGCCTGCTATGCTCTCCTTATAGCACGGGACAGGTTGGCTCTGGCCACCCTGAGCCTTGTCTCCAGATCTGAAGGCTGCCTTTCTGGTCTTTTGTTCAGCATTTGTACACCTGCTGTATTCCTGCTGCCATTCAAATATTCCTGATTTAAACTCAGACTTTGGACTGGTGCCAGATGTTATTTATAGACTGAACAGTAAAAGCAACAGGGGAGAGTGGACAAACGTGCTTAGTGCTCTCACATATCAGTCATAAATATATTGCCTCCTAAAGAACGCGCGGCATCTAGCTTGTCACATCAAGACAAAGTTGTTGCAGGGATTACTGTAGATTATGTAATGACTACAGCTATACCTTCTTGACTGATTGTTTATTAATATTTAAATAAAGTTTGCCTAGCTTTGCATATGGCCAATATAGGACAGAGTAGTCATACTGAAAGATATGAAAAAAATCTTTGTTGGCACAAGGTTTTGCATTTCAGTGAGATGTTCTTCTCTGTTCCTCAGTACCATGCTGAAACCATCAAGAATGTGCGTGAAGCCACCGAGAGCTTTGGACCTGGGAGCCTTGAGTACAGACCTATAGCCATTGCACTGGACACCAAAGGTCCTGAGATCAGGACTGGACTCATCAAGGGCGTGAGTGTTTCTTTTAGCTCTTAGCACCCACCTCTAGCCATTACTATTCTCCTGTCAGTTGTGTGGCTTATCATTATTACTGACTTCCTACATAGCTTTAACATAATTTTTTTGTTTATCTGATAAACATGATGGTGATGGTAATCATTATGGTATCCATTGTTAGTCTTCCTAGAAAAGGATGGAATGGAACCAATCAGAATTATATATAAATTAAAAAAGTGGGTATGCTTTCATTACGCAGCAAATATGCCCAACTACACCACTGACCAGACACTGAGGGTGTGAGTTTTTCTTTTAGTCTTTAGCACCCACCACCTCAAGTACCTCTAGTATCCTGTCAGCTTTTTGGTTTATAATTATTGCTAACACAATGTTGCTCGGACAAACTTTCCAGTCTAAGGGTAGCTTTAATAAAGCATTTGATCCAAAAGTAGTACAGGATTGGCGGTTCTGGTGCTGTTCTTCAAATCTCTGTACATTTTATGTTTCCTTCTCTAGAGTGGTACTGAGGAAGTGAAGCTGAACAAGGGTGAGAAAATCAAGCTGACACTGGATGACAAATTCCAGGACAACTGTGATGAGAAAACTCTGTGGTTGGATTACAAGAATATCACCAAGGTGGTTCAGCAGGGCAGCAAGGTCTACATTGATGATGGCCTCATTTCTCTCAAGGTTCTTGAAATTGGTAGGTGTTAGCTACTGGAGCAGATTAGCCAAAAAACAAGATGCTAAAGGAATGAGATGCTAAATTACCTTAAAATATCTCATAGTAATAAGATTTGCAGTTTAGTGTGGATGGACTTTGTTCCTGGCTTGCTGGGATTTTCTCTCTTTGTAAAATTGAATGCATTCCATGGCTTTGTTCCAGGTGGCGACTACTTGACCTGTGAAATTGAGAATGGTGGCATGTTGGGGAGTAAGAAAGGTGTGAACCTGCCTGGTGCCAACATTGACTTGCCCGCTGTGTCAGAGAAGGACATCCAGGACCTGCAATTTGGTGTGGAACAGGGAGTGGACATGGTGTTCGCCTCCTTCATCCGCAAGGCTGCTGACGTACAAGCTGTCAGGAAAGTGCTAGGAGAAAAGGGCAAGGATATCAGGATCATCAGCAAACTAGAGAACCACGAGGGAGTTCGCAGGTGAGCGTTAGTGCCTTCATGGCATTGTCCCTTTGAGAGTTTTTTGCATTCATCCTCTGACAACAGAATTAAATAATCATGTAAAGAGTGTTT
>JBBIGA010000126.1:11384829-11404283 GCA_037576975.1 Alestes dentex
GAAAAAAGAACTGACTAAATGATGAGAACACAAAATTTTAATTCTTACAATTTTTCAGTGTTTAAACACATTTAATTCATCTGTTTTTTAATAAACATTTATCATAATGTTTTATCATTGCCATTAGCCTGTGGTGTGTAAACTGCAGCAGAGTCACAAACATTTAAAAAGGAATTCTGATGCAAATGGTCTCTTCCATACGACCTTGATTAAAGCCAGCCTGGAATAATACCCTTAATGGGGATGAAACTGTAAAAAAATCTATGAAGTTATAGCCATTAATACTGCTAATATAACAATAATGTTAAACCTTCTAAAGAGAAAAAAATTAGATGCACATAATCCCCAAAAATATTGCACAAAATAACACACAGAAATTCTCTCTCTCTCTCTCCCTCAAAAGCACACACACACACACACACACACAAACAACGATGCACATATAATGAGGAGTAGTATTTCAGTTAAATGCAGTACTCTCTAGCAGTGACGCACAGGCTCTTTGATGCTGGAATAGTTAAACCATGAATATTCAATATTCCACTCCCCTACATTTGCATTTCCCATTTAGTCATCCGAATGGAAATGTGGGGACTTGAGGTAGTGTAAAAGGTAATCATAGTATGAATACTACAACGACACTATGCTTTTCAAATGCAAAATGCAGAATATATAAAGCAAAATTGATTGCAAGTTCTCAATGACATACACCTTTCTTACAACACCTGGCGCAAAAACAAGACAAACAAACAAACAAATAAATAAACACATCCATGAAGATATAAATAATTTAACAGGAATAAAACTTTATAACGTGAATGAATTATCTCCGATTGAGGTTCCTTAACGCCTTGTAGGCTGAGGATCATCTGCCCCATTACAACATGTTCAGATGACACTGAGCATCACAAGGTTTTTGGAAAGCTCGGCATTTGCATGGGAATAGTCATTATGAACTTGTACATAGTTAGTCAAAAGGAAGGACACTTAGAAAAACACAATCCCTTCACTCAGTACTGTAGCAATTAGACTTGCCAGGTCATTTCAAAGTCTAGGCAAATTGTTAAGACTATGGCTACAAAGGCTTTCTATCCACTTCCTGTGAGATACTGTGGGGTCAAAATGATACTTTCTTTATAAATAGCAATGAAATACACCGTTCACTTACCTAAACCAAAACCAAATATCGGGTAATCAGACAGTAAACTATTTTACAAAATGTGCAAGTAATTCTAATTTTTAAAAAAGGAAAAGAAAAAACATTTTACAACACAAATTTACAATTGCAGAAAACACAAGCTTTGGCATACCAAATGGGCTCATATCACTGTGTCCTATTAGTATGTAATCACCTTCATGTACCAATATCATTTGTTTGCTAGGAAGAAAGCTGCGATGTACAAACCTCTGTGCATGTACAAAATCAAGCATACAGTTTTATTGCTTAGGTACCGCACAAGTACACATAGAAAGCACATACAAAATGATTGCCATACATTCTTTATCTTATCTCTTTTCTCGTGGAAGTGAGGGGATCGTTCCCTGGTCTTTCAGGCTCTAAGGCAGTTTAGTTAAAAAAAGGAAAGGCCATAGATACTGAGCAGTGCGCCTTGGTCAACAAGGAGGTATGGTTGGGGGCAAGGTCTAGTGGAATAATCAGTCTGTGTCTGATAATTAAGATGATGTGGATTAGGTGTATGTTGGTGTAATTGTGTGCATTTGAATGTGTGTGTGTGTGTGTGTGTGTGTGTGTGTGTGTGTGTGTGTGTGTGTGTGCAACCTGATAAGTGAGATCTGTAATAAATGTTCTTTTACAATGGATGACTTGATGAATTGCAAGGAGTATATTTGCATCTTTCCTCAGCATATTTCCCTCCAATGATAGGGGCGTTGTTTTTTTCTAAATTGGTCCAGTAACACCCATCATTCTGTTATTACTGTGATGACTTCATTTTTTGGAAACTGCTATTTGTTGCATATCCCTCACTGCCAGACATTAGTATTGCAAAAATTGCTAAAAGAACTTGGAAGACACAGTCAGTTTTTATGCTTCAACTTAGTCACTCTCGTACACACCCATTCAATCATCAGTCAACTATCTATTCCTTGATTTGGCATCATGAGTTGAAAAGTAGTCATTGCATGGTTATAAATGCAGGTAGACAAAGATCCTCTCCTCAGCCATAAAAGTTTTTTTTTGTCATTGATAGGTATTACTGGATGATAAAAAATGCAGTCTGTACAATAGACAAGGGTACAATCCGGTTTCATAAGTTTGATGGGAGTTTGGGGTGTAAGCTTGGCGTCCCTGGACTGGATCTGTCCCTAGACCCAGGGGCTGAGGACCCAGTGGAAGAGCCAGTCTGTACTAGGGACACTTTTGAAGTTTGTCTTGATAGGGCCACATGGCCTGGTATCGAACTGTATGGTTTAGTCACTGGAGTGGGCGAAGGGGTCTTGGGGAGACCTGACGATGAAACCAGGTAAGACTGATCTGGGACATGGGAGACCTGTCTTACCAGCTTGGGTCTTTCAAGAGGTCGTGGAGAAGGAAGTGATATGGAGATGGTGCTGACGTCCTGAGAAGGGAGATCAACCAGGGACCCGCCCCTTGCTCGCGTTTGAGAGGGTGGTGGACAGAGGGTCTGAGGGAACAGGAGAGAACTTTGGGATCCGGAAGTACTGGAGGGGTTGCTATGAAGGGGTGTCCTCTTCTTCTGCACCAAGGGACTCTGGGACATAGGGCTCCAGGCTGGTGGGGTACTACACGGGGAAGCATTTCCAGACCCATACTGGGCAAGTGAAGCCAAGGCTGATGGTTCACGGGACGGCTGAGGGAGATGATCAGGCTGGAGACTGCTCTGAGGGTCCTGAGTCTGGGGCTTTGGGGAAGACTGCTCTAAAGGATTATTTGAGCGAAGTGGAGATCCTATTGACGGTGATGAAGTTGTTGTCCTGATTGGCTTGCTAAACTCCTGACTGCATTTGGCTCGAAGAGCTTTGGGCTGAGTGGACTGTAGCTGGGTCAAAATAGGACTAATGGAGTGGGCTATGAGAGGGGTGAGAGTAGAAGCCGGGGGAACGACAAAATGAGCCGCCTCTCCACCTATTGCCCCCTGCTGGAAGAAGCCAGGCAGTGGAGCAGTGATGTTGGAGAAGGAAACTGGTGGAAACTGAGGTTGAGTGTGGAGCTGAGCCACACTGGCGTCTCTAGAAACACAGGGGGTGAGAGGACTGTGGTGCAAGATGGAGGCTTCAGTAATGCTGGACGTGGTGGTGGTGATTGTGGTTGTGGTAGAAGACAGTAGAGAACTGGAAGCAGAAGGTGGGGGAGGTGGAGAGGCTGTTGCAGAACTTTTGGCTCTGATAGAATCTAGAATAGGGGTTTCCACACCAGAGCCAAGCTGAGAACTAGCTCCAGAGGAGGAGCCACCTATTGCACCTGAAGCCATAGTTGGCATAGGGAACCTTTTAAAATGGCCTGGTGGGTCTTTGAGTGAACCTAGCAAGGGCACTGGAGGTCGGAAGAGTGTGTGGGGCAGATGTGGATGGCGAGTGAGGGCAATGGCCACAGAGGTTGTGGCAGCAGCAGCTTGGAGAGGAGCCTGGATTAGAGGAGCCCAGATGACTGGAGTGTGTGAGGAAGGAGTGTGGGCTATGTGGGGGGCTGGAGGAGGAGTCTGCATTAGGTGGGCACAATGAGCCATGTCCCTGTCGTGCTGCACAATCTGCTGGATGATCTCGTTCTCCTGGTAGTTCAGCACACCTGAATTGAGATCCCGCTGCACTTTGTGTTGAAGAACTGAGTTTCTTTTTCCTGTGATGATAAACAGCAAAAATTTAATTCTTGATTAGCATTATGAAACTGAGCATTACACAGCATTACATCATCCACGACAAATGCAGTAATGCATTAAAGTAACAGTAACTGCTGTAATCACATGGTATGTTCCTGTATAGCTACAGTAATTTGGGACATGTTTTATACAAATACATTACATGTCAAACAGTATCCAGACACCTCTTCTGCATATACATACGCATCTTGTGTAATCTCCATAGAAAAACTCTTGAGTTTTTCATGAGCCTCCATGTAAAATGCCAAGCATCTACCAGACTGTCATAAAGCCCATGAAACATTGGGCTGTGGAGTAGTGGGACTGTGTTCTTTGGAGTGATGGAGTTCCTTCCAGTACCACTGGGTCAAGCTGGAGTGGCGTTTGAGCTTGAGGACGAACCATCCAACATAAGTTCCTAACCTCACAAATGCTCTTATGGTTGAATGCAATCAAACACTCACAGCAATAGGCCCGCTACCCAGAGAGTTCATTTTTGGGGTCTACACTCCACGGATGCTGAGGCTATAACAACCTTCTGATAACGTATTTTCTGAGGCTATAACAACCTCCATACTTATTCTACTTTATGGTTACTGTCACTTGTATGCATTTTTAATGCATCGAAACATTATAATGCATCAAAACATTAAATCTTCCATAATTTGTGTTAGATTCTGAAAAGATGAGTTTGGCTTTCCCATTTGACAAACATTCCAGCTAATTTTGAGATTATTTCTAACATAACTTGAATTATATAGTAAACAGAATTCACAATAAATATACAATAACATCTCATAATTAAAGAAAACAGTATGTTATTGTAAATTGCATATTCAATTTATGGTAAAATTATAGGCATTCTTTGCTACTAGTGCTACTGAGAAAATATGATATTCGTATATTTTCTAACTGTTTATTCCTATGGTCAGCTAAAACGGAATGTCATATTGCTTTAAGAGTCTAATGGAGCAGAGTGAGAAATTTCAAAGTGTGTTAACATTACTGCAACTAAAAATATTGCTGCTGCTCCTCAGCCTTTATATTTTCTTACATTTCAACAAAGTGTCTGACAAAATCTTTATAACAGCAAAAAAAAAAACTGCTTGAGATTCAACTTGGCAGCTTCAGGACCATTACAAAGATATTAAAATACAGAAGCACAAATATTTTTGCTCATGTTCTTCAGTGAACTGACGATGTTCACCATCTGTTACAGGAAAAAATCTTTCACACTGATCAGAGTATGGCACTGCACTTGAGGCAGTGATTAGCACTGCTTAGTAATGTTTTGAAGGTACATTCTGCCAAGCACCCATTCTAGTTGAAAACAAAGGCATTCTAATCATTAATCACTGTTTCTATGACCAGCAGTTCTCACCAATGCGGTCGAGACGATCGAGAGCTACAGTCTCGAAAGCACGCCGCATCATTGGGTACTCTTCAAGCACTTCATTAAAGTGGTCCACAGACAGGGAGTACAAACGGCAGTACGTCTCTGCCCTCACGCTGGCTGTTCTCCTGCCCCGGGTCAGCAAACAGATCTCTGCACAGGATATTAAATATGTGAACATCAGCAAGATCACGTGACATGAGGACACACAATAATAACTCAATGTTTGACTCAATGAGTATCACACAGTGAGTAAGAAAAACAACTGTGTCCAGAGGCCAAAAAGCAAAGTCATGGAAATGTTTTTTTCCCCCCCTGCTTTTGGTAAATCCATAATCAGAGCACTAAAATGCCATTTTCAAAGCTTAGAGTTACTAAATCATCATCCGTTAAGACAGGTTACAGAAGAAATCACAGGGTGAAAAAAAAGAACAGAGTAAAATTAAGGAGGATTTCTAAATTGTGGCGTGGGAGGGAGTGCGGAGGGAAGCCTCAGCTGCACAGTACCCATCAGCTCCAGCACTGTAATTGGGGTCCTCAGTTAACCTTTGTTTCTAAAGGGTGCAGCGGGTGACTTCTTCACCATCTGTGGTGCTCGTCCAAAAAATAAAAGCCTGCAGCCATGAGACTGCAGCACACGCATGTATGGTACAAAATTAGCCGCTTCTCGCAAATGAAAACCTTGGACTGATTGAACCCTGCAGGTCCCTGACTGATGTTGCTGATTGGTACAAGCTGTACGTTTATGAATAAAACTACAGTAGGGCAGTAAATAAGGTGCCTGTGGGTCTTTAGGGCCCTGGAGCAAGATGGAGTGCGGATGTTTGGATAAGATAGGACAGCAGACATGGCCTAAGGGATTACTCTCTCTCTCCATCCGTCATGGCCAGAGTCATAAACAACAAGCAACCAAGAGCCACTCCACTGGAGCGCACACACCCGCTATCACACACAGAGGGTAGGGAGGGAGTGGGGGGCGAGAGAGAGAGAGAGAGAGAGAGAGAGAGAGAGAGAGAGAGAGAGAGAGAGATGAGAAACACACAGGGAGGGACAAAGGAAAGGAGAGAAGAAGAAGGCAGAAAGGGGAAGCAAGGCAAGTATGAGAGAGGAGATACAGGGAGAAAGGGAAGGAACTGAAAGGAGCAAGGTAAGAGAGGGAGAGGAAAAGTGGAAAGAAAAAGACAGAGAGGAGGAAGAGAGGAGAGAAACACTGAGCAAAACTCTCTCACACACACACGCACGCACACACACACACACACACACACAGGGTTTATGGGGAGAGAGATTATGAGCGGCTTGTTGAACATGTAATGACCTCAAATGAGTCCGGGCAGAAGGAAGGGTTTTTTGCAAAAATATGACTTTTTTCTTGAATAAATCTGCAGCTTGCTGATAACGGGGTCTACTTAGCTGGGATCCTGAAACCACAGAGAAGACGGTGACTGAGCTTCACACAGCATAGAATGCTAAAAATGAGTCTATGTTACATTTTCAGAGCAGGTGGACTAGGATTTGCCAGGAGATATTTTATGAACATCATCCTTTTGAAATGGAGCAAGTTTCTCTATCCGCTACCTTCACCATCTGCGAGACCTCAGTAGTGTCACATTTACTGCCAAGCATGGCTACTTTAAAATCCATTCAAGAGCTGACATTCAAAAAAACTGATGCTTTTCCAAATGTTTGCTAAAACCTCTGCAGACATTTTAGCCGAGTTTAAAATAATCATAAGCTTGAGCTCTAATGAAAAGCTGTAATGGACAGCCTGATAACAGACCCCCACATCAGATACCCATTATCAGCCATTCATTTTTTTTTCTTTTCTTTCTTCATCTATTGTCTGGCTTGTGAGGCGCTGCACTGTCCCACTGAGCCATCGTTGCGAGTCCCACTGATTGACAGTGGAGGAAAATTAATTTCATGAATGGGTAACTGATGTTGGGTGAGGAATTTCCCTGGACTCCTGAAAGGCACTCGTTTGCTGCCTCTGTTCCCCTCGAGAACTAGCTGATAACACTGCTGGAACACTGCAGTGCTGGCCTGCGCAGTTAAGCTCATTACAAACACTGCAGTTAAAAAAACAACCAAGCTCACTTAAAGAGCACCTCTACTCACAATCTTATACATAATACATAATATGTTGAATCCTGCAGTATTTGACTGGAATGCATCCCTAACTAAACCTGCAGCTCAGACTTTGCTTTGTGACTAGCTGGGGCTTGATGTGCTTGATGCTAATACCCATGTGTAAGCAAAGTGGAGCATGCCGCCACAGTGAACTGAAAAGATGACACATGACTTCACCCACTTGAGATGTAGTGGGTTTAAATTGCAGTAGACAACAAGTTCTTCAACGTGACAATCACAGTCATTATGTTTTCAGTTTTATTCCTACTGAGAACTGTGTATTTGTTGGCTATTTTTTTGCAGTTTGTTCTGCAGTATTGTAAACACACATGTTCCTGTGTTCATGATGCTCATAATGATGAATTTTGTGGCCCATCTTGTGATGGACATAATATACACATTATACTCTAGAGGGGGTGTGTTATTGTGAGTGACATCATGACTGTGAATCGGTTGCGGGCACCAGTGATGCTGTTCATGTTATATTGCTTTTATATTACACTTTGTATGGAGTTCAACTCCAAACCACTGTTTGTGTTAACAAGTAAACTGTTTTCAGCAGTTTTTTTTATCTATTGTATTTATATGCTCCTCTCTTACTGACCACAGCATTTTGTTTTCAGAGCACTTTCTTGAGAGTTTATTTTGACTTTATATTCTATTTTATATTGTTCTTGTCTTTGTAACTCTGTATGACTGTGCAGTCATTGCATTAGCAGTTTCCTCTGGGATCAATACTATTTTCTGATTCTGATTTTGCAAAGTAAAGAAAAAGTTAAGCAATGCAGCCCTGAAATTTGTTTCAAACATTTTGAATACTGGCAATGTGTTTCACAAATAATGTTGTCCCACCACAAACTTGAAAAAGAGCTTTAATAATGTTTAATCAAATCAGATTATACATTCAGAACTACTCACTGTATGAAACTGTACATTTGTGATTCAGTGATTCTACACATTTAAGTAAAACACTGGAAGCCTTAAAGCCACCACCTAATGCATCTAATTCATGGGTCATAAGTTGATACATTTTGCCCCAATCACTAAACCTGTGAGCCCCGGATCCAGTACTTCAGCTCTAATATAATTGTATACTTACCTCCAAAGTAAGATCCATCTGAAATCTTTGTCTCTTTGCTGCCCTTGGTCAGAACTGTTAGCACCCCATGCTGGATGAAATACATCTTCTTGCCCACAGTGCCTTCTCGAATGATGTAGTCTCCTGGCTGGAAGACCTCAAACCGTAACTTGGTTAGCATGGAGGTCACAAAGTTGGGATCTGCATTGGCAAACAGGGGCATGGTGGCCACCAACTTTCGACAGTTGAAACTGATGATCTCCTTCAAGAGGAAAGCAGGACAGGAAGAAAGGGCAAAGAAGAAATATAGTGTAAGCAGACTCTTCGATTATGATGATTCTTTAGGAAATTATCTCATCCTGAGGATGCAGATATACAGTTTGTGACATGTGAAATACAAGTGAAAAGAGACGCTGTTGTAGCTTCACCTCTCTGAGTGGTTCATTTAGCTCTCCGAGAATGCTCTCCTCATCAAACATCTTGCCCTGGTAACGATGCTCGTAGTAGTCATGGATCCTTTGGCGCATGTCTGCAGGAAGCTTGTGGAAGGACATGTACTGCTCCACCTGTTTGTACTGCAGGCCAAAGAAAACAGTAGTTAATAAAAGAGCAAAATAGGCTAAACAAAGTCTTTAAATGCACAGAAGGTGCAAGTTCCATTGCTCCACTGTTCACTACTACGTCAGTACTGATTAATATTTTAATAGCAAACAACAGATTGAGGAGTGTAGGTGGCAAGATACATGTTTATGTGACTTCCCGTATTGCTTCTTGACAGTGTTTTCACATCACTGATCGTCTCTCTATTTTTCTCCATCCCTTTCTCTCTCTCTCTCCGTCTCTCTCTCTCTCTCTCTTTCTCCCCTCTTTCTGCCTGTTTGACTTCTAGGAAGGGCATATAGTATTGATAGGGTTTGTTTTCTTGCTGTCTCTTTTGTTATTTTATTCATGTCTCTGAGCAAGACAGAGCCCTGAAACGTTCAGCCCTCCTCCGCTCCTCCTCCTCCTCACTCTACCTTTCTCTGCTTGCCGCTTTCTCTTCCTCTCTCTGCTGTACAAACTTCCCACACAGAACAAACACTTTTTTTTTTTCCTATTTTCACTTTCCTGCCCCTTGTCTCTCTCAGAGCACTTTCATACGCTTCCTCCAAAGTAAACCTCCCCCTCCCTCCACCCTCTCTCCTTCATGAACTCTTATGCTGTCTGTTGACTGCAGCCTGACTCCACTGTGCCCTTAACCACATGCTAATGCCCCTTCCATGTCAGCTGCGACCGTTTTAGCCCTGCTGTATGAAGCACCGCCGCCTGCCCACATGTACCGCCGCTTATTCTCCAAGTGAGCCCGCTATTATCATACTCAAGGACAGGAGACAAAGCCAGCAGGGATGACTCCAGACAACAGGAAATAATGTCAAACAATACTGTGGGACTCCACACCGGAGAGCGAGGAGGGAGCAAAGGCACATAGAAAACTGTCAGGATAAAGTAGGCTAAGCATGAGTCATGGTGTCAGAAAAGAGAGAGAGAGAGATAAAAAAAAAACATGAGTGTCATTGGAATTTGTCCTTTTCAGGAAATGAATAATGCTGTTGTCAGCAGGTTGCTGGTAATCGCATTGCCATCAAGGAAGGATATCCAATCAAAGTGTGAAAAGACCGGCTACAGCAGGTAATGAAATAAACGGCTAACTTCACTAAGCATTAGGCCTCTGTCAAAGCCTCGCAAACCCCTGCAGCTCTCTCTGTCTCTCCCTCTGTCTCTCAGTTTCCCTTTATGTGCTGGGGAGACTGAGTTCTGCATTTTGAGCCTGGGATCAAAGTCGTTGGTGTGAAGGCTCTGTCTTAGTACACGAACAAGAACATCCTTTACCTTCTGCATGAAATGAAATGGAAAGAATGAGCCAGTGTCATACGATATTACACTACGATACTTTGCTAAGCTCACCTAGAGGACAGCTGAAGAGCTGAAGAATTCACAACGAAAACCGCCGCAGCTCCATCAATAAAAGCATCCTGTATCAACAATGCATGTTGCCATAGCAACTGCAGCAAGGCTGAATTTACTTGAGTCTTTTGACACAGCAGAGGTCAAAGCTCTTGTGTCTCCTCCTCATTAACAATGGCAACAGTTCAATTAACACTCAAAATGCACTGGACATGGAAGACCAAATAGTGCACTCTTATCACCCCGCAGGGCATGAACCACTACGATAAAACCAATGTGACAGTATGAGCCAATGTAACTTTGCAATTTTTAGCTGTTTGCAATACATACACAAACATTTTTACATGCAGGCAATTAGACAGCTTTGCTTTTTATGATAAGTATTAAAAAGACTAGGGTCTAATGATAAACACATTTGCTGATATAATAAATTATGTGGCTTGGCACCTCAGTATGATTAAATGGCTGATTTTATAATTCCAACTAACATAATAACACCATTATCCGTTCCGGCTCCCTCACTAACCTTCTCCTGGTATTGCCTTCGTGAGGAGTCCAGTGACTGAATGAGGGCGGTGGCGTGACCCACAAACATGGCATAGCAGGTGGCACCTACAATCATGCTGAGGATGGTCAGCCAAACGTCCGTCATGCCCACGGGTGGGTACATGCCATAGCCAATACACAGCATGTGGCTCATAGCCTTAAACAGAGCATAGGAGTACTGCTGACCCCATGTATCATTCTGCAGAGGAGGAAAGAGAGAGAGGGAGAGTTAAAAGATAATGTGGGGGAGTAAAAGAGTGTGAGAGGTGGAAGAGAGAAATACACAGAAGAAAAAGCACAGAGGGAAAGAACACAATTCATTATTATATGCACACCATTTTGAATATGAATGACAACAGAAATATACAAAGAGAAACTGATAAAGTGGAGAAAGAAAGAAAGAAAGAAAGAAAGAAAGAAAGAAAGAAAGAATGGTGGTGAAGCATAAAAAAGAAAAAGAAAGAACATTGATGAAGCATGAGAAAGAAAGACAAAGAAAGAAAGAACAAAGAATGAATGGTGATTAAGCAGACAGTTTGATAGATAGAGAGCTACACAGAGTGAGAGAGAAAGGAAAGAGAGAGAGAGAGAGAGAGAGAGAGAGAGAGATCGAGAGACTTCTTTGCTGACAGGTCTGCAGAAGAAGGGTAAGGTAAGGGCATAAAGAGAGTGAAATATCATGTCTTCACTGACAGCAGAGGGAGGCATTACATGTGCTTCAAGTGCGTTGGGACATCACTTTGATAATGATGATATCCAGGAGGAACGGGAACAGAAGCCAAATATTTGGAAATGTAGGTTTTTCTGTGTATTGGACAATGGCTCCAGCAAATGTGGGAGTTGGGGGCAACTTCTGCTTCAAGCATTTATCTTGGACAGAGATAAGATTGACAGAGAGAGAGCTGGCGAGCAGGGAGGAGATGTGGTGATGGTGTGTTGCAAAAACTTTGTCACATGAAATGAACAGTGAAAAAGAAAATATTCAAGAAGCAGATAGGAGGGAGGCTTTGAATATGGTTCCCCTCTCAAACGTCAGTTATTTTATAACTTTTTAATGTGCTTGCTGCTCTGCAGAGCATTGTGTGGATGTTTCATTGACAAATGGACCAGTAGAAAGGAAACAAGTTTCATCAACTGTCATTTTTTCTCTGAATTTAGGGAATATGAAGCTGATCATTCGAACCCATTTTCAAAAAAGTTGGGAAAGAGGAACCAAAATCTAAAAAAAACACCTGATGGAACATCCCACAACTAATTAAGTTGATTGGCAACAAGTCAGTAAAATGACAGGGTTTAAAAAAGAGCACCCCAGAAAAGCA
This sequence comes from Alestes dentex, assembly GCA_037576975.1. NCBI lineage: Eukaryota > Metazoa > Chordata > Actinopteri > Characiformes > Alestidae > Alestes > Alestes dentex. The sequence continues at coordinate 11,397,073 of JBBIGA010000126.1, forward strand.
GTGTTTCTCAGAAGTAAAGATGAGAAGGGGCTCACCACTCTGTGAAAAGGTGCATGGAAAAGTGCAGTTTAAGAATAACATTCCTCATAATAACATTTCAATGAATTTGAGGATTTCATAATTAATAGTACGTATTTTAAAAGCATTCTGAGACCTCTGGGCTAAAGAGGTCTCAGAATGCTTTTAAGATATGAGTTCGGTGTGGAAGAACTTGACTGGCCTGCACAGAGTCCTGACCTTAATAACCCCATCCAACACATTTGGGAAGAACTGGAGCTGAGATTGCGAGCCAGGCCTTCTCATCCAACATCAGTGCCTGACCTCATAAATGCTCTACAGAATGAATGGACACAAATCACCTTTACGGCATTTATCAGACGCTTTTATCCAAAGCAACTTCCATTCCCTAACTATAGGGAGAGTCTCCCTGGAGCAACTTGGGGTTAAGAGTCTTCCTCAGGAATGCTGAAGGTGGGATTCAAATCCATGACCTCTTGGTCCAGAGGCAAGTATCCTACCAACTAGGCCACCACAACCCCACAAAAATATAACAAAGAAGACCCTGAACTGTTGAGCAGTTTAAATCCTAAATCAGGCAAGAATGAGACAACATTTCACTTTCAAAACTCCAGCAATTGGTCCTATTAATTCCCACACATTTACAGAGTGGTATTAAGGTGATGCAACACAGTGGTAAACATTTCACTGTTCCAGCTTTTTTAAATGAATTGCTGGCATCAAATTCAAAATATTCTAAAAAAAAAAAAACATTTCTGAGTTCCAACATTTGATATGTTGTCCTTGCACTACTTTTGACCAAATATGGGTTTATTTGACTTGTTTTTTTAATTTATTTTAAACAGCATCCCATTTTTTTTGTAAATGAGGTTGTATATGCATAATGGGAGTAAGTTAAACATTCACATGCTACGTACTGAAACTTCATTTGCCAAATTTTTCTTCTTCCCAGAAATTGTTTTTAGTTGTTATTATACTCCTTGTGACCAGCAAGACATTGAACCAGGGCAGAGAAAGTATTATGAAGCTTTTTTGCCTGAAGTGAAACTGTCTCTTAAGATGATCCTTGGTTCCTACTTACCACCATTTTGTTTTTGGAAACCCAGCAGTCGGAGGGGAAGTCCTGCAGCATAGGCACGAGGAACTGCAGGCAGCCATCCCAGTGGCACAGCAGCAGCATCATGCCAATCAGGTTTACTATACGCACCATAGCGCTGGCCAGGTCATAGGTCATGTGGAAAATCTAAAGAAATGGAAGAATGGGGATAGAGATTGCGATTGTGATGGCAGAGCTGCAGAATGCTGCGGGTCACATTTAAGGCTTAATCCAAGCTCAGTTCCATGCCACTCTTAAGCTGGTTTAGGCTTGGGAAGTACTCGTGGATGTGACGTGTTACATAATGTACTGTATAGCTTTTCTGCTAATGTTACTAATGGTCTGCTGGAGATCAGTGACACAGGAAAAAAGATCGCTTAGATACATGACGTTTAACACAATCCACACAGACAGTGATGTATCACCCTCTCTCTCTTGCATAGATTTCCTTTACTCCATGAGCTGATAGGGTTGATTGATCTGGACAATTAAAATGTCAAAGTGCACGCATTTAACAATGGTGAGGTGCAGGGATGGGGGCTGGGACAGCAAGGGTTGGTTTTGTAAAGCTTTTTGCACCTTCGTTAAGAACCTATCATAATCATCTTTTACGAAGCCTAAATTACACTTAAGAGGAGCTACTTACTTTTTTAAAAGGTCAATATAGCATTGATTTAGTGTTCATATAGTACTTTTAATGACAGCCGTTGTCACAAAACATCTTTAAAGACATACAGATCCAGAGCCTTGTTGCTAACATGTTCCTTAGGGAATCCTTTAAAGGACACTTTTGTATGGCATTTATATAAAAAGGTGCAGGTTCTTTCTTTAACATTTTCCTATATTTCCTTTAAGCCTGTCAATCAACTTTAGGTTACACACACACACACTTTAATAAAACACTTAAAATTTGCACTCTGGCTTTTATAACAATGATAGACAATGACACTGGTCACTTAACCACCCGAAATCTAAATATTGCTGTTTTCAAATAAGCCAATTAGCATCCACCTGCATCTAACTGTAAGTCGGGAATTTTAAATCTTCAGCTAAAGCTGTTTTATACAACAGACAGTTAATGAGCAAGCCAAAGCAACACTGGCAAAGAAAAACATGACTCAAAAAGGGGAACACGCTGGATCAGATTTTTTTTTTCCTTTTTTTTGTTAGCATCATTGTTAAAATAAAACAGCAAATTTGTTCTACTAGTGTTCAAACTTATGTGGCAGCAGTACCTACCTCCTCCCACTGATGAATGTATCTGATTAGGCGGGACAGCCGCAGTAGTCTGAGCAAACTGAGGATTTTGGTAAAGCGGACTATCCTCAGAGCTCTGGCAGTCTTGTAGAAGTCCGAGTCAATCCGTGTCTCAACAATAAGGAAGATATAATCCACAGGGATGGAGGAGAGGAAGTCCACAGCAAACCAGCTCCGCAGGTATCTCACCTTTATCAGCTGAGGGTCCAGAATAATCTCTGTACTGTCCTCTTTCACAATACCAGTCCGGAAGTTCAGGACCAGGTCCACTAGGAAAAAGGTGTCAGAGACCACGTTAAAGACGATCCAGGCTGGAGTGTGTTCGTCCTTGAAGAAGGTGATGCCCACAGGGATGATGATCAGATTTCCCACCATCAAGAGCAGCATTATCAGGTCCCAGTAGAACCTGGACAGGACAAAATCAGGAGACGATTTATGGTAGCAGGTTGAAAACTCAACTCAGCTCTCCACTGGGAATGAAACACCACACTGTCAGGCTGAAAATGTGAAGCAGTGGTTTTCTTTCTTTAAAACATCTTAAATGGGCTATATCACAGACCTGAATATTTTCTTGCTTTTTTTTTTTTTAATTAAAGAGTTTGCACAAAGATGTAAACAATGGAACTTTCAAAGTCTCTTCTCAATTTATATCAGCTTCTAAGCTTCAAAAACAACCTGTTTGGAATTCAATGTTTTTTATGTCACTAAAAGAAAAATTTACATATTTAGGCCTATTTAATCTACAGCAGTTTAGCTCCACCCATTCACACTCATTTGTCACAATTATTACATCGCAGCTTGACTGCAATTATTTGAGATGATCATCGTCCACAGGTAATTTTTTTCACTATGTTATGTTTTGGTCACAACAAACAAAGAATTATTTCTATGATAAGGCAATTTACAATGATCAGTCTTAAAGGTGCAGTAACAAAACAGACTGATTAATTCTAAGGAATATATAAATTGAAAATGACCATGTAAAACCAAATTGACTTTTTGGTACATAAACCCAGTCATATGCGGATCTCAAAGGAAGAAAGAAAATGTTGGATATGTGCCCTTTAAAGTGCTTTTGAAATGACTTATATTACTAAGCAGCCCAAAAGGAGAAAGTATGAGAGAATAATTATAAATATGACCCAGTCATGCTTAAAAATGCTAATCAAACACTGTTCTCTGAAATGCTCCGGGAGGCCAGACAGTGTCTGAAGGCAGCTTGGTCATTTTTTTTCTCTATCATTTGCAGTAAATCCTATCCTCAGTAACAGCATGTACAGGGCATATGTAAATGAAAGACATTTAAGCCGACAAGGAGACCTCAGGCAAGCCTGCCGTTTCATCATTAAAAGATCTGCTGCTGGGTGAAACATTTACAAGAAAGACAGTGTAATTGCTGTTCCCCAGCATTAATTACCTCACTGGCCTTGACGGGCCTCCAAGATTTTAAGCTCTTTTGGTTTCCTCAGCTCATGACTCATACAAAGTGATAAACATCCTGATACTTTGACATTTCATGCCTCTTTTTCCCTCCCCCTTGTTTAGCGGCCCCTAATGTACTTTTAACAGTTAGAAGTAACCCGATTACAGCTCAGGACTAGAGAAAAGAGTGCAATTTTTTTTGGTGCATGGTGTTGAAATCCTTAATTACTTTTGCTCATTTCTGTCTCGGGAGAACACGCTGATTTTCTTTTCGGCCGATATGTGTGAGTAATAAATTCTAGTCCTGTGCTCTGTTGTAATTAAACAGGCTTCAACCACATCCAGGGTTTGATATGTCCCATAGATTAGTATGGATTGCATTGAGAGAAAGCGATGCCCAGCCATTTGAAACAATCTGTTGGGGATTATCAATCCATCCCAAATCAAAATGACAAAATCCTATTAGAGATTTATCGGATATGTGGTTAATAAAAACAAAATGCAAAACCCCAAATGTTCTAAATGCCCCTGATATTTTTGTGTGAATTAAAAAAAAAAAAAAGCTAGAGGAAATAGCAAATGTTCAGAAATATGTTGCAAGCTGTTTTTACTCCATAAGGAATCCAACCATAATTATACTGGGACTTGTATTTAACATTAATGTTCAGCTGGTGGGGGAAATCTGCGTATGACGGAAAGCTCTTATGAAATCTACATATGCATCCATCAACACAGCCAGCTGTTTCCATACTATTTTGTACACTGTTACTAATGTTCTCTGTGTTCCATTAAATAACACTATACCACATTCCAAACATTTCTCTCCACTGAAGCTGAGTTCTTTTCAACATTGCTTGACTCGAGCTCTGGAGGAGATTACCCAAGAACAAACCATCTATACAAAGTGTCAGTAAAGCTGTCAGCTTATTCTCAGTTTTTAGATTATAAAGGATTTGCCATTGACATTTGCCCTCTGGCAGATGCTACAGTGGTCGGAACAGCCTGTAGAAAGAGCACAAGTGAAACTGTAATTGCGCAGAAACGATTTATCGGAATAACTGTACATAACATGTTGCTTGAGCAACATGAGCAAACATTTCGTTTCGTGCTAGCAGTTTGACGGAGAACATTATAACATAATCCCTTGTTCATTTTGTGGCATTTTGTCAAAGCAGTGCTGAATAAGCAATGCTGTTCTGTCCTTAAACTGTAACCTGTGACTGGGCTTGTGCCAACAGAAAAATTAACATCATGATAATTACCTTTATGGCACAATGTTGCGATCATGATATTATATTAATAAGAAATACCACATGTAAAAGCTTTAGTCATTTTACTAGCAAGATTGTGGTGGTGGTGATTGTACATTTTGAGAGAAAAACTTCCCTGAGGGCTCTTTGTATAACGACACAGAAGTCTTCATTCATTTCTGTAATCCTGTTTTTACTGTGTTGTGACAGTCTTAATGAGCATCATGTGCTGGTTTCCTGTAGTCTTTCTTTTTCCCAGACAGCACTCTGAGCACGAAAGTGTTACACTGCAACCCTTACCTGGGCTGTGAAAGGGCTCAGACCAATAACTCACTTAAACAGCTGCACAAACATCAAACAAAGCATGGTGTCATAAAGTGAAGGCACAGTGAGAGCCTGTGAGACCGGAACTACTGCATGTATCTAAACAAATATAAAACAGAGTGCAGTGATAGTATTTGTCCATTATAATTTTGTGAGTATGTTGAATATCATGGTATCACCTTATTATTAAATATCAGTGCATGTCTACTCAGCAATCTATATGTCTGTGGGCTTATGGGGGAATCAGAGTTTTTACAGTTAACATGCATTCAGTTACAACATAGTTAGATTAGTTAGCATAACCACATCCAGTATCCTAATGGTGAAGTGCATATAGCTTATTTTGTGTGCAAGGAGTTTGCACCTTATACCTTTAATTTTAAAAAATCAACTAGACTATTACTTTCTGTATCATATAATTGTGGCAATATCTTCAGGATTCTGATTAAATAGACAGTAAACTGATATACCACATAGAGTAGCCGACAATTTTCACCTTTTTTAAAGCAAGCTATGAAGTTGAAAAAGGAAACACAGTAGTTTCTGTGTGTCATGAGAAAACAAGCAAGCAAATGTACTACAGTTAAAAAACTTTCTACAGCTAAGAGCTTGTGTCACATATCTTACTCTGTACTCTACAGTCACTATAAAGGGGACGATCGAATGTATCACATACAGCATATTTAAATTCTGCAGTGAAATACTGTAGGTAACCTGAGGACTTAAGTAGCATCACTGCATCTCATTATGCACTATCTACAAATTCTCTACTGAGATACTGGCCTTCAGTTCTCAGTTCAGTGACACACATAACATAAACTACATAAATGCAGTAGACGCTAATTTGAACTGTGGTTAGTTTCCGACCACACACTGTAGCTGGTTGAATAACATCCTGCCAGTGTACTACATTATCATCTAAATGTATATGTGATAGAGGCATGTTTTTTCACCATATCGGTATCATTCCTTGGACCTCTGGTTGCTACTAGATATGGCTAAATTTATTAATATCAAGATCATAGTGGTGCACATTCCTTTCACAAACAGGTTTTAATACTGCTTTGAACATCTGAAGCAGTTGGAGCTGGCATAAACATGATTTCAAGTGGCATATACAGAAAATCTGACTGTAAATATTACATTAGGTGTCTACTAATCTGTCCAGCCTAGACACAACAGAATTTTTTTTTTTTACTGCATATGCATGTTTAATGGCCAACATATACTTTTCTTCATATACATTCACTTGATTTTACTTCATATCAGTGGTGTCAATTTTATGGTAATATTCTATTAACATGATAAATTATCATCATATTTTTAAAATGCTGATTTTTTTTTTTCAAACCATTCAAACCATCTGTAGTCCCAGCCTGAATTCCAGCTGTGCACACACACTGGCTGGAACATCTAGTCACTGCTGCTCTCACTAGATGGATGATGATCACAATACTGCATTCAGTGTTTATTACATGCTTGCTTACTCTTCAGATTGTTACTCAATTATTGACAGCAACAAATACATCCTGAAAAAGCTTATATTATATACTTATGTAGCTCTAACAAAATGCAAAATGGCATGGGAAAGAAAAATCTCTATTGAGGGTTAAAACTTGAGCAAGTAAGACAAATGCAATAACCTCAATTTATATATATACACATATATAGTAATGTTACGTTCCAAGAGCGCCCGCGTATAGTGAAAAACCACGTTGTGTTTTGGTTTTAAAAAATTGCCTAAAAATGCCTATTTTTACAGAGTAAACCGTAAATATGCCCCAAATATGCTCCCAAAAAACTTTAATTTCATTTAAAACTCAATTTAATACATTACCCTTAAT
>JBBIGA010000126.1:11404356-11416218 GCA_037576975.1 Alestes dentex
TATATATGTGTGTGTGTGTGTGTGTGTGTATACATTCTTTGATTCATACTGTTGTCATAACCAAAAACTTGTATTGATGAACGGTGACTTTAAGTCAGAAGAGAACCTATTTTAACTAATTATTTGAAGTAATTTTCAACGATTAATAAAGATTCATTCATCATGAAATCTATACAATTCTATACAAGTGAGACTATACAATTAAAATGGATTAAATATAGCCCACTGAAGAAGGATTCCTGTTGTGGGCAAGTTTTCAGCAATTAACAAAATAACTGTCTGGGCTGAAGAACAGACATGCTTGAAACTCTTGATATAACATTTATACTATTTTATTACTGGCCAGCCGCATTAAGAATGTCAAACAAGGCTATATGATGGGGAAACAAACTAGTACAAACTCTAGAACATGACTACAGCTCAGGCAAACTAAAGCCTTTGCGATAATCAGCTTTCTATTGTTCATCTGCCAAAAATGCACTCTCATTCTCCATCTCTATCTGTTACTGCTAAGCATTTTATGGGTCCTAATTGTCTTTGCCAATCCCCATTCCAGTGCTTGTGATGAGCTCTCTCGGGAAAGTGTGTCATCTCTGGTTGCCAGCATCAGTCATCATCTCTGTCACCCAGATGTTTAGTGAGCAGCTGGAATCAAACCGCCTGTACATGCAGCCTAAATCTACATGCCACATACTCCAGTCTCTTTACTCTGCCAACAACCCACGATCACTGCAGGTAATGAAATCAGTAAATGGATGTCTCTGCACAAGCACATCTACCCCACTCCACGTGGATAGGAAATCAGTGAAGATGCAGGGCAGTGATGTCACATACATTTTAAATGTAAAAAACGTAATCATAACAGCACTACTTTGATTACTTACATTGGATATCAGCCAGATCAATTCTGTTTATTAATTATGGTTGTCATGAAACAGTAACAGTGCAATGTTCTGCACTTTTTAGAATAACATAATCCTAACAAAGAGTAGTGGTGCATGGGAGTCCTCGTTAGAGTACATTAACTTCTACAGTACAGTTCAATTTATTTACTTTGCCACCACAAGAATGAGCATTGGCTGATCCCTTGAGTTCAGATATTGGGATCAATATCAGGAGTCAAAAACTCAGGTAAGTGCATTCCTGCTCAACTTTAGAGCAACTGTCTGTATAAAATGTTTGTACAGTAACTTGCTCACTAAGTCCTATGGTTGGGATCAAAGCCCCCATTACACACAGCAGTGAGACTGAAAAGAGCATGTAATATTGGCTGTAATATTCTCTCATTACTGGCGCATCAATCCCACACAGTATATTAGTGCAGCGTAAATGAGATTGAATTCACCCTGTTTGAATTCAACTCCACTGTTACCGTCAGCATAATCCTGAATCTTATGCTCAAAGTGATATCCAAACAAACAATGAAGCGATCACCCATAAACAGTGCATTAATGACAGCATCACAAGTTGTGCGGCCTATTTTAGGCTCTGCATCACAACCATGCCAAGGCCATGTGGTCCATTTCAATCACTCCACTGTTACTATTGCCCCTTCTATCCCTGTCTCCTCATCCACACCGGGAGAGATCCATTAAATAAATTGTGTTGTTATAATCTCCTCTGATGTTGGCTCCTAATAACCCCCGTGGTTATGTTAACCCATTTTGATTACCCCATTTCCAGGCTCCATAACCCATGACAGGCACTGGTAGCCTGCTAGTCTTTTAGAAGTCATAGAGATCCATACTCATCTCACACAAGTGTGAAAGGAGGAATGGGAAATTTTCCTTCATATCTGCACCAATTTCAGTTGATTGATACCTACTGGTCCAGAGCTCATTCAAAGCATATTTTCTCACCAAACTACCCTACTTGGCCCACAACAGTCACTCTGTAGTCAGTATATAATTTATGAGGTTTTCAAAGCTCATTCAGCTTATATAAACACTTCCATTCAGTTCAAAAGGGTTTAAAGAAACGGAAGATCCAATCCAGTGCTCTGCTCTTCCATTATCGGTCCGCTGAAGAATGACAAGCATGGCTATTGCCCCTATATCAATCATAATATTACTACCTAATATTTATCATGTATTTTTTACTTACACAAAAAACACCTCAATGGAAGATGTGTTTATATCTACATTGTGAATAACCTCATTTATATAGTAAGCCCTTAAAATGGATGGAAGATGTATTTAATGCGTTCTGTATGTATTACCCCCCCCCAAACACACATAGAACTGAGTAGAAGATGAGTTTAGTTCTATATGTTAATGAGCTATTTCCAACAAAATCCTCAACATAATAAATGACATTAAATCCCTCATTCCCGAACGGAAGATGTTTTTAGGCCTATATTGCTAATCAGCATATTAATATAGAAAAAACTAAGAACTGAATGGAAGGTGTGTTTAGGACTATATTTTTAAATAGCTGATTCATATACAAACCTTTAGAACTGAATAGGATGTGCTTAGGCCTGTACTTTTAAACACACAAAGGTATACTGTAAAATCCCTTAGAAATAAACAAAAAATATTTTAATTAGCTACTTTATATGGCAAAATCCTTGAACAGAACTTGAACAGAATGTGAAGGTAGGCCTATAGAATTAAATGAAGTTAACTCTCTTGGAACTGAATGGAAGATGTGTTTAGGAATATATTTTAATAAGCTAAATTATCCCACAGAACAGAATGCAATAGACCTCATTAACCAATCAGCCCTGGAGTGACTGGTGCTCGACTCAGTGTATGGGCTCAAGGAACAGACATTCAGAAGAGAGTGACCTGAAATCACTGTAGGGGTGGATGATCCAGAAGCCGGCTGACTTGACCCTCTCCTGCTCTCTCTCCACGGCCTTCTCGCTGCCAAACATGCGCAGGGAGAACTTGTTGACCCCGGGCTGCAGCATGGCCCCCAGCTGCCTGTGCATGAAGCCAGCCTGGTACAGTCTCTCCTCATCCATCTGCTCGCCACTCTCCAACTTCACCAAACTGGGTGATCTCTGCCTCTCCCTGTCCCTGTCCCTCTCCTCCTCCACCTCCACCACCACCTCCTCCTCCTCATCCCTCCCCCTCTTCCTCTCCCTCTCCCTCTGCCTCCTCCTCTCCTCCTCTTCCTCCTCCTCTTCCTCCTCCTCAGGACTGGCCTCCTCTTCGCCTATGAGGCGCCTCTGCTCTGCTGCGTCTCCCTCTGGGATGTTGCTGCTGCCCCTGAACCTCCGGCAGTCTCCATTGGCCCTGCTGAACGCTCTGCTGCCCACGTCCGTCTCAGCCTCGCCTCCTCCCCCGCCTCCTCCTCTTCTCTCACCTCCTGCCCTTTCTCTCTCTCCGCTGCTGCCGGTCGGGGAGGCGGAGGGCAACAGCTGCTTCATCCTCACGCTCTTCCTGCGCGCGTCCTGCTCGCCCTCCTCCGCCGCGTCCCCGTGGCTGTAGAGGCGCTTGCGCATGGACGCGTGCAGCCTCTCCATGTCGATCAAGGACTGGAAGATAAATGGAATTAAAAAAGAGAGCAAGAGAGAGAGAGCGACAGATAACTTCTTCTTCCTTTTCTTCTTCTTCTAAGTCTTCTTAAGCCTCAGATATTATAAGCATCTTGGAGAGAAGCAGCGCGTGCCGTCCATCCCACCAGAGAGAGAGAGAGAGGGAGCAGAAGAATGAATAGAGCAGCAGCGTCGAGAGGATGCTGGAAAACTGATGGAGGAACGATGTGACGATGCAGAAGCCAAAAAAACCCAAAAATACACACACGCACGCACACACACAACAAATCTCAGGGCAGCTCTGGCACACGATACGAATATTAAAGCTCCGAAAAACAGCAATCAGGGGCGAAGCGAGCTCGCCAGCCACACGCAGCGACTAATCCAGGGGGTCCCGCAGCTTTTTTCGTAGCGGAGAGAACGAGTGAATGGAGAGGAGGCAGACGGAGCGCGCGCGCGGTGGCACAGCAAATAAGCTCGAAGCACCTAAACCAACGCTGGTGGAGGGGAGGGGACGGGAGGAGAGGGGAGGGGGAGGGATGGGATTGGGGGGGCGGTTGTGGTGTTGCAAAAAAACGACACAGGCTCGCGTCTGGCCAGTAGACGCTGATGTGTTTAGAGCCAGGTGGGATATTTTGCATGGGAACGCATTCCAGCGTGGCAGAAACATGATTCAGTGCTGGAGACGTTCATCAGGTGATCTCAGGGAGGATGACTCGGGCTGAGGAGTATCTGGAGCGCGTCTTAAAGCTGAGTCTGACACGAGCGAGCGAGAGAGCGTGTCCTTGAGTACGACGCGTGTTCACTAAGCAGTGAGGAGGGTCAGGATAGGGCTAAATTATGGAAGAATGGAACAGAGCAGTGATGCAAATGTCCTGTCTTTGCATGGACGCTGCTGTAGGACAAAGAGGATCGAGATCTCGTGTTCGCATATTATGGTGTCAGAAACAGAAGCAAACGACAGAAAAAGTAATTAGAGAAGAACCAAGATTTCCGCGATCAGGATTCTTTTACTGTCACACAGTGTTTGGAATTCAGGCAGCTGTGTGTATGTAAAGGTCAATCCCTATTCTGCCCTACACACCTGTCGCACCCTGTTATGAGTTATTGAGTAGAATCAGGTGTGTTACATGTGCACAGTGTGCGGTTGACATGAATGGAAACTTTAGCTATACGTCCACAATAAACAATAAATTCAATTAATAAGGTGCAAATGCAAGCGATAGATTCAAACCAGGAAGACGTTATACCTTATTTTAGGTCCTTTTTGGGTTTCAGTAGTAGCAACATCAGAACAGCCCATTCAAGCCAAGATAAAGATTTTATTTTTTTCTGTTGAAATGAGAGGTCTCCTTCTTTATTAATGACAAATAAGCCACTCCAGCAAATGTTGATGCAACACTGCATGAACAAACTTCCTCCTATTCTTCCTATTGGCAGTATGTTAGTATAACATTACATAATGTAGTTGTGTTGTGACCTCAAAAACTGGGAGGTAGTTTAACCCATCAGATGGCGAGGTCATGGTATGAAGTGCTTTAACAAGGTTGTAGGATGACAGACACAAAAAGAAGGACGTATGTATAATCTGCATTACAACAAAATCTGTGGCCTTTAAAGCACAATGTGCATATGAGCCGGAAGTACAGCCTGTCCTGTAATGTCTGTTCAGAGGGGAAAATGGTTGTTGGTTGTCTTCTTAAAGGATCTTTCTTTCTTTTGAGTGTGTGTGTGTGTGTGTGTGTGTGTGTGCAAGTGAAGTTGTAAGCAGATGCGGGAAACAAGTCTGTGTAATAATACTACACATAATGGCATTTTACTTTCCTTCCTGATGTAAGCACGTTTGATTTCATTTAAGAGAAGGTAGTATAGTGCTCAACTCAGCCATCTATTACTGAAACAGTACTTATTAAACACGCTCCAAAGTGCTCAGTGCATATTCATCAGATATTTATGACATATCTTCCTGCTGAAACTATCTGTGCCCCAAAACTAACCATGTATTTATATGTATATATAAAAACACCACAAAGAGTTTAAGTGAAAATATCATTGAACACTCATGATATATTGCAGGCCCTGCAGGTCATTTTGGTGCATTAGCAGAAGAAACCAGTTATTTGAGCTATTTTACTGTTGGCCAGCAATGCCCCCTTCTGGTATTCAGAAATAACTGCTATTGGACTCTCACTGGCTGCTGCCACATCTGTATATAAAGGAGTATCAGGGCCTGCGTTGCGTTGAGCTAATTCAAGACACTGGGCATGTACATGTGAATTAGAACGTTCACATGTCAAACACAGTTAGGGATCTTATATGTACATTTTGTGACTTGTTTGTACAGCCTGTGTGACGACTGCATTACATTTTGGGTGATTATCTTAGCGAGCAATCAAAGCGAGATGGTAAAGGAGAATAAGAAAAAAGAGAATACAGAGACAGAATGATCATTTTGGGATTTTTAATTGTTAAAAATGAAACGGATGTGCCTTATGTTTTTTTTTTTTTAGTCCTGCACAGTTGGACCCCTGCACTGGTAAGGAACTCATGCAGATGGTCTGGTGCAGTGTGTGTCTAGACATTGTTAGGAGTCATTCATTCATGGTTTGAACAGTGCACTTTGCTATTCATGGCAAACCTATAATATTAAAGCTTCAATACGCAACCAAAAGCCAATATAAAGAATGCTTATCATTCTACTCTATATATGAACAAATATTGCATAGGGTAAAAGCCATGCTGTATAGTATGCATACATAAAAAGCTGAGTCATAGATAGATAAGGTTTAGAATTAGAAAATGACATTTCCAGTTACATCTGAACACTTAAGTGTCTCAGAATAAATAACATTCAAATAACTATGGACCTCCAGTTACATGATACATATATAAATCAAATAAACAATATCTATGTACAAATGAAACATAGTAGGACATTGAAAAGCCCTTATCTTTTATTGAAGCCTAGAACATAAATAAATAAATTTATTTTTAAAAAGCCACCTCACCCAATGGTATGCAGTGAAATGATAAACAGTACAAAAAACTGTCATACCAGAAACATGGTGGTAGATTTGCTTACACTGCAAAGTTGTTTGAAATATAAATATTATCTCCATGAATTCACTCTGAAACACACAAACCAAAATCCCATATCTGTATCAAACAGCAGGTTACTATCTTGCATGCACTACATGTCTTTATTTGTTGACATGAAAAAGAAAAGTCAGTATGAAGAAAATATAAATATAAAGCAACACAATCATGCAATAAAATGTTCACACCATTAGTAATCATGTTTCATTCTCAGCAGATATCCTCTTCACGTCAAATTCATAAGGCATGCCTTGAATGGTCGTATGCATTTTGTCTCACCGAAACATCTTTCTTAGTCCTGATATGCTTCCCTAAACCATTAACTCCTTCATGTTACGTTCATATGGTCATGATATGAATGTCTTCATCTAGGAGAACGAACAGAAAAAGAAATAAAATAGTAAAACCAAACAGAAACCCAAATTGTAGGGGAACAGGATATTTACTAATCCCAATAGCTACTAATATCAAAGCTATTCATTTATTATGTTTATTAATAAAGTATCTTGATTTAACCAATCATAATAAATACTTACTTTACTAGTGGACAGTTCAGTTTGTATTCCTTTGACGTAGGTTTTTGTCTTTGTGGTTGTTAGTTGAATTAGTTTTCCTGGGAGACAACACATGATATCATTCAACAGGTCAAACAAAACCACAAAGCTATTTTTAGGAGTGCCTGATGGATCGTTAAGCTGTGATTGGCCTTGACTGAACGCGTCTTGAGAAGAACTCTGAAGGGTATTGGTACTGACAAACAGGCTCACACAGTGTAAAACAACAACAGTGTTGGATTTCTATACATGAATGATATAAACTACACATTAAGCAAACACCATTTTACATCTTTGTTCTGTCTTTACACAGTGTCAACTGTTAAATACTTCATGGTCTGAACATTATGAGATTTACATAGTGTTTCTCAAGCAAAGTAATCAACAAAGAGAGAGAATGTGCGTTTGGATTTAATAAAATGTATGTTTTTGTTTGGAATTACACAAAGTACTACTAAAAGGCTCTACAGCACATCATGCCTGTCTCACTCAATTACCTGCTGCTCCGCATTTTTTTAAAACTATGACTCAATATGACACATTAATTGGACACAGCTGGACACGGAAGTGTGTGTTTAGTTGGATCAGGTGTGTTAGATTTGTGCTAGTTCAAGGTACATCTACAGCAGTAAGAAAACTGACCGTCTTAAAGGAATAGTTCAGTTGTTTAACATTTTTCCCGCTTACCCCAGATGAAGTAGAGACCTTTTACGTGACCAAATGCTACGACTTTCGTTTAGAACTACAACCACAGTGATACAGTTGCTACCAAACACTACAACTCAATACACACCCAAATAGTCCCAATTGTTTCTGTTAAAATATACCACCAAATGGTCTCTGAAAACCACATTCAGACCTTTAGCAGTGTGTTTTGAGAGATATTTAGTTTCTATATATTTTTGAAACCATACATGACTATATATCCAGTAAGTGGGAATCTGTGTAAATTTGATTTTTCACTAAATGATTTCATTTTACACAGTCAGAACCCTAATGGTATTCAGCAGGGAGACAGTCTAGCTGATACTTACATAGGGCCAGCTGGTTCATCATCTTGAGCAGGTTAGGAAGTAAAATATTGAGGATGTTAGTTTAGCACATTCAGCAATGTCAACTCATCTTACTACCAAACCTATTACACTCATCTGAAAACACATGAGACGTCAGATACATTCTGATGCAGTGAATTCTACCATGCATAATGTCAATGCATGTTTCTAAATTATGATTTAACAGTGGGCTATTAGTAACACCAAAATGTCACATTCCTATTAAAGGGCAAAAATGGCTGTTTTTTTGTAACAATTCAAATGACATTTAAGAAATGAAAGCAATGACAGGGAAGCAGTGTCATTTGCATCACTTGTTTTTGATTCCCTTAAGGTAAATGCACACTATGTAACTTAACTCTAATAAAAATATCCTAACTCTAAGCACTTAGAAAGTTCATGCTTGTGAATGTAAATGAAAACTCTGAATGCAAACAGACACACAAAAAGATACAATATCCATGAGATCTGTTTGAACTCAAACTGTTAAATGAGAACAATGTATTGTATTTGAGTCAAAGAAAAAACATGAATCCAAAACAAGCCAGAAAGAGATACAGAGCGTATAGCGGAGATCATCATTATGGGTGAATGTAGTGGATAATGTTTAGATGGACAGCAAATTCAGACTTAAGGATCATGCAGGTTCTCTCACTTACCACCCAGTTTTTAAGGTTATGCAAATCAGGGAGAGAGAGGTCTGTTATAGAATCAAAACTGTAAAGATAACTTAATCCAACATCTGAAATTATTTCAAGAGCTACACCGTCAAGTTAAAATTCATTTTTTAATGAGAACGGAGATCTTGACCACCAGATGGCACTGTTCAATAGTGTATAGATTTCCCAAACTCATTACCATATGCTATTAGTCATAAAATAGTAACATTTCAGGCAGTGAAAATTTGCACATTTCCATACAGAACGGTAGCCAAAGCAAAGGAAAACTCCTTAAAAATCTAGACAAGTTTGCCATTTACTGTTTCACAGGGGTTACAGGTGCTACATGGCCTAGAGTCTTTAGTATGCCAAGCTGTGACAAGAGCTGGTCTTTGCTTCCAGCACGGTATAGGTAAAAAAGTTCCCTAGGACTAGACCTCAGCAGGCATTAATAATTTAATCTCCACAGGCTACACACACACTATGGAGTCACGTTTCTCCTGAATATCATATTAGGGCCAGATGACCGACCTCACATGGGTCGACTGGACTGTGTGTGTGTGTGTGTGTGTTTGGGCTGGACTTCCTCAGACTGAATTATTAAGTGTGAGACAACATCAGTATCAGATAACAGTCAAATTGTTCCAAAGAGCTTGCTCTGAGAGGCTGTGGGGGAAAAACAATGGTGTTATATAGTGACCATCACACATTTGTGAAATCTATCTCAAGAAAGGCACTTAATTTTTTAAATGTCTACCAGCAATTACCAATAGAAAGAGATATAACTATTTACTACCACTTTTAAGGTTATAATTCAGATTAACTGAAAGCTTCATGTTAACTTACCTTTACTTTTCCCTAACCTCAACTCTATTCTAAACGAAAGACACACAAAAAGTGGTCAACTGCCTAATGACTGTGTGCCAGCCTTCAAATGTAAACTCACCGTCAGGCACCTCATCAGGCTTCTTGCGTTTCTCATAGACAACAATGATGAGGACCAAAACTAGGATTTCAGCTAAGACCCCCAGCAACGGCCAGAGAGGGGCCAGGTGGCTCCGTACACGCAGTACTGAGGTCATGGTGGAGTTTCCAACAATGTTGTTGGCGTTGCACTCATATTCCCCAGGGTCAGAGCTGATGTCCAGTTTGGTGATGGACAGCTCTGTATAGTTGTCCTTGTTGCTGATGAAAAAACGGCCAGAGGAGTTGTCAATGTCCTGTAAGGTGACCCATAAATTAAAGAGGATTCAGGAATATGACTGTGAAAGGAAACTAAGTGTAAAACAAAATAGTAAGAACGAATCACGGTCACAGATTCACAATAAAACACTGCAGTCGGCACCATTAACTACTGTCATGTCTGATGACTAAAAATATGAGCCTTCCCATTTTGTTTTAAATCTAGCCTTCAACTGAATATTAATCTGAAAAAAAGAAATAAAATGTGCAATGTACTAATACATTCTTAACTGAGGAATTGAGGAAGCCAATGAGAGGAAACGCAATAAGTACCAGGAACTAGTGGAGGAGTGCAGGAGCTGGAGGACATTCTATGAGCCCATAGAAGTGGGGTGCAGAGGCTTTGCAGGACGCTCACTCTGTAAAGTCCTCGGCCAATTGCGCGTTATGGGGCAGCCAAAGAGGAGGGCCATCCAGGCCGCGAGTGAAGCTCCAGAGAAAGCCACGAGGTGGCTGTGGATTAAGAGGGCTGACCCGTGGGCTGCTACTGGGACGCAAGTCGGGGCCTGATCACCCCTGGCTGGGTCGCCTGAGCAAGGGTGTCTGATGTTGCGAGACCCGAAACAACCAGTGACCCCAGGATACATCAATGAAGATGCGTCCCAGGGCATCCAGGAGATGTTTTGTGCAGAGACTAATACACTGCATTACACGTATACTGGAGCTTCTACTTTGTTAAACCTCCGTTTGCGGTAATAGCAGCAGTGAGTGGTCTACCATAATGCTGGATGAATTAGGACTAAACAGAGTGAGCATTCTGAGACCATGCCTCAATACAGAATCTCCCAAGATACTCGAGTGTCAATTTTTTCTCCTCATCAGCTCACCCCTAGGTTTTCAGAGAGATTTAGGTCAGCAGACTGGGATAGCAACTTCAGATGCTTGATTGTGGTCACTGAACCACTTTTATGCCCATTTGGGCATATGTGTTGGATCACTGTCCTCATAAAGAATCCAACTGACTTGTTTTTTACTTTTCAGAGGTGGCCAGATTCCATTTAAAATCTTCTGGTACTTCATATAGCCCATGACGTATTCTAACACAGATTTCAGGGTCTTTGGAAAAACCTGACAGAGCTTCCACTACACTTAATGGTGTATATAAAGTTTATTCTGTAAAACTTTTTTTATGCCAAACCCAACTTGAGCTTGTTATCAAATGGTTTCATTTTGTCTCATCTGACCATAAAACCTGGTCCCAACAAAAGCTCCAGTAGTGTGTAGTAAACTTGTTTACATTTTTATATTGGAGGTTAGAAGAAAGAAAAGACTGGCACATGGTCCAGTTTATTGGCCCCAATATATTGCCATCTTCTGCTAATGTCCAACCATAAATTACCACGACAATTTAACCTCTAAGCATGCTCCTTACTATGTGTGGGGATAAAATAAACATATGTCCACTTCCAGACCAGAGATGGGGACTCGAGTCTGAGACTCGGACTCGAGTCGCACTTAAGTCACACAAACAGAGACTTGTGACTTGCCCTCAATGACTTGAGACTTGACTCAGACTTGGGCATTGTGACTCGTGAGTCATAACTCGTAACTCGTTTGCCATAATCCGTAGTTATTAGCCAAAAACCGTTCACCTCACCCCGGTGTCCCAGTACTTTTGTCCGATTTTTTTTCAGCTAATAACGGGGTCGTTGGAAAGGTGTTACTGAGCCCTATCTAACTGTGAAGTTTCACATTGAGAGATACATTTTTCATATTTAACATTTAGATTTAAGACCATTTAAGGTAAATCCTCCATGTTGGTCAGGGGAGATCAC
>JBBIGA010000126.1:11420276-11431904 GCA_037576975.1 Alestes dentex
GAGACTTGACTTGGACTCGAGGACAAAGACTTGAGACTTGACTTGGACTTGGGAAAAATGACTTGTGAACATCTCTGTTCCAGACAGGATTACTACAGCTCTGGTTGTTTTGAATATTGCCCCCACAGTGAATATGAGCACTTTCAAGCATGTATGTACTTTTTATAGCATTTATAGAAATTTTATAGCCTTTTTATAGCCACCAAAGTCAACACTTAAGAGCTGCTGAGCATTCATATACACTTTAAACACAAATGGGAAAATAATTCCGATATATTTGGTTCATAAGATTTGAGCTGACTGTATGGAATGGAATCGCACATTATAACTGAGTCCATGATATTCTTACATGGATTTTAGCTAATAAAGTTGTTTCAAGAAATCAAATGCTAATGCTAGCTTTCAATTTCAGTAAAACCACAGGTAAAGAACCGAAACGTACGAAGGAGGCACTGTTGTCTAATTTGCGCCAGGTCCAGATAGGGTGAGGGTAGCCCACGGACTTGCAGTAGAGGACAGCTTGTTCTCCCTCATTCTTATTCTCGCTGCGCTTGTGTCCAACGATGTCTGGAGCAGCTGAAGGAGAAAAGGAAAAGGACATAAAGACATTGACGGTAGCAAAACAACTCCTATTTCAGGAATCTTTTTTCTTTCAGCTTTTAATGTAGCAAACAAATTGTGAATTATTTTATATTGCCATCCACATTATTTGCGTGATGAACAAACTATATAAAATGTGGAGCTTTAAAACACGCAGTGTAACTCAGTGTGAATCGTGTGTCATTTTTCTCAGTGTTAATTTGATAACCTAACCTACATAATTATTTATGTAATTATTAACCTGTCAGTGGAAAACATTTCATTTCTAGGCACTTGAAAGCTTACAGTAAAAAGATATCTAAAAAGCAGGCAATCAAGTCCCAAAGCTCTTTACCACTGAGATGGGAAATGCTATAGAACAATCATGAAATAATAGAACAAAGCATTAAAAGCTTAGGAGGCCTATTACTAATCAGACTCTAGATTGGTCTTGCAGCTCAAGGCATTCAGCTGAACACAGTGACCCATCAAAAATTATAAGCGCAGATTGTGGTTTGGAATCTAATGTACTGATAGCTTTCTTTTATTCACAGGACCAAAAAAGAAATTGCCAACACACAGTTTGGTAAATGTATGCGCACTTATGTCTTAGGTCATTTAATCTTATAACACGGCTAATCTCTAAGGGCCATAAGGTGTAGCAATTCCTGAGTGGGAATTATTTTAGCATAAAAGTACCATTAAGTGATCATTTTATAGAGGTATTTTACTGAAACCTTTTATTTTATTTATTTAAAAAGCCAATAAAATGTACTAATTATTGAAAATTCCTAATGTCATATATTGAGAGGTAAGGAGAGAAAGAGGGAGGGCGAGGGACTGGTTGTATGAAGTTTAATCCCCAACCCCTCAGACAGGCAACCATCTGGTACTGCAGATCTCAGTATGAGCAGAGGGAAGATAGAGCCAGGTGAGCAGGTTCTGCTAAAACTCAACACCCTTTACGCACGACCTCTCTTTTTCCAACTGCCTCCTCACAAACTGATAAGGTCTTTAGGGGCACATACTGTACTGTAAAATGTGCAGCTGAGCTTGCTACACTTTTTGCTACACATCATTCTTCTACCTTTAGGTACATTTTACCAATGCATTGTATTTATGTAAACTTCAAAGGCTTGAATTTACTTTGCAAATGGTAAAGCAAATAAGGCCTTTCAGCCAAACTAAGCATGCTGTCACCCTGATACCGAGCGTCATGCCGTCATGCCCTTTCTCAGATTCCAAGTTTCACATTGCTGAGTCAGCATGGGCTGCAGAGTGCAGCAAAATGCAGCCTAGCTCTTCAAATACATCTTCAAACACACTGACACCAGTCGAGAGAGAGAAAGAGAGAGAGAGAGAGAGAGAGAGAGACAGACAGACTGAATATAAAAGGCCCCGCACACCTGCAGTCTCACTTTGGCCTCCATTTTATCACTCGATTTCATGACACTGTTTCATAGAGCAATGTATAATTTCTACCAGAATACGGTACCACTGATTTTCATTTTCAGCATTACATGCATGATTACATTCAGTTCTTTAAATTACTCTTTGTCCCTAATGTCAATTCGATTGGGTTTCATTTATTTTGCGCCCTCATTGTATTCAGGACCTGGCAGTTAATGGTACCCTGTGTCACCTGTTTGGTTCTTCAGACGGTTTGGAAACAACTGCTAAAAATACATAATACAAATCAGGGCTGGGATCACTTGGTAAGTTCAAATCAAATTGTAGGTCTTATTTTTTCGTTTTATGTTTTTTCCCTTTCCATTATTTATGCAAAAGCGCTCAGTTCTCTAAGACTTTTTCTAAAACTCTAGTTCTAGTTTTACTTCTTTTTTTTAAACACATAGTTAAATCCACCAGCACAAGAAGAATAAGTGTCATGTTGTTGTGCAGGCATCCTGGTATTGTAGCAAAAGAAGCAGTACTTTTTGAGGTTAAGGTTCTTTTCACTCCGATTAAAACTTTTCACTCCAATTTAATGCACCAAACTAAATTAATGCAACACATTTCTCCAACATAAACTGTGGCTGAGGCTCAGCAGCAACGCTTCTGTGTGTGGTTCAGCTCTGAGCTACAAGCATTAATGTGAACAAACAACAAGAGAAAACATGAGCTCTGATGTGAAAGACAATTAGTACATTTTCAAAATCTAATGTACATTTTCTAATCAGTTAAAAGGCTTTTTTAATTCAGTGAATTTATGATCCATATAATATAAACATGTGCAAATGTGTAAAGGATTGGAAAACACACGTTAGTACACTTAATGTCATTAGAGACTAAAAAGAGGACACAAAAAACATTTATAGATATTTAAAGATAAAAGATAAAGAGCCTTACATTTCACTTCAATGGTGGCATTGGCTGGAGGTGAATTATCAAATGTATAGACACACATGTACTCTCCTGCATCCTCTGACCTTGGTTTAGTGATCCTGGAGGGTGAGGTGGAGAAAATTGATTAAGGATGCCATCACTTGTCCTTCACTGTCATCCGAAGTTGAGGCACAGACAGGGGTGTGTGATGTTGCTTAGCAACTCCATACTACGCAATCTTTCACGAACCCAAATGCTTCCACCTACACACCATTACTAGTGATCAGATGTATACATCTGATGTAGACTATTAATTTCAACAAAAATCAGCTTGGCCTTGGTGTGCCCACAGCTGTCCATTTTTTATTTTTATAGAGTGGATACACACAGCACAACTCTACAAGTGGTCCTCTGGGACCCCAAGATGTTCCACATTTTAACCAGCCCTGACTTTGTTTCCTTATTTTCAATACCTTATAACAGTCTTTATACGCTGGAGTCCACATCAAGATCCAGGGAAAGAAAACAGCAAATTGATTCACGAAAGTACAGATGAGTGCAGCTAATTAGTGCGTGATGTTTATTTTTCAGATTTATAGGTTAGATGTAGACATTTAGTTCTGTGATCAGGAGCTGCAATCAATGGTTGGGTTAATCGTGTTAGTCGTGTTTGGACACAAATCATGATGTTATATGCTGAGCTCAGGAAGAACAAATGTTTGGTCTGTATTTAAGTTTAGACTGAAATTTCAGACCTGGTTAAAGTTCTAGTACACACATGCCTAGGGCAAACCTTAACATAAGAGCATTAACATACTAACATAAGGCATTTAACCAGGCACTGCTTATATCTGCTCTAATAAAAGTGTATCCAATCAAGACACCACTGTATCAAATTGAACCAAAGGTACAGATGGTTTAGCCTCACTTACACTTACAGATTACAGACAGTTTTACAATTTAGGACTACGCCATAAGGACAACCTGAGGAAGGGTTGGTTTGTTATAGAAAGCAAATGTGACTCCCGTGTTTTCCCAACAGATATTCAAGGAAGGTCACCTTTGACATTCACTTCATTTAAAATCATTTGTGTTGAGGTATTGTTTAACTAAGTGACAGCACTGGCCATTTTCTAAAAAATTTATGAAGACGTGGTGAGATACTTTTGTCTTCTGTTATTTTGGTCAACTGTCACAAGCCTTTTCATCCTCAACTGTAAAATTCCCTTAATGCTTTATTTTGTCCTCAGGACTGTTACCTAAACAGAAAGAAAGATATGTTATCAGTTTCAGTTGCTTTGATTATTTGTCAAAGAAGTGTAGTAAAAGTAAACCCAGATTCTGCTGTGAATGTTGACGTCAGAATTACTGAGAAACGTAACAAGAGTCTTCTTAACAAAGGCTGACACAAAAACACTAAAGGCTATTCACTGCTCTGTGAATTTCATTATTGGTTTGGCCCAGACCAATGTTTTTCCAGCCCTAGCGTGATTTCTAAGGCACAGATCACTAGGACAGGTTAGCAGAACGTGTGTCTGTGTGTATCTGGCCAGTCTGATTAAATTAGGAGTCAGGCCAAAAGATTAGCAACATGGTGAGGGACTAAAGAGGGCCATTGACTGAACTCACATCATAGAGCATCAATTGATACTTAGAAAGGCAAGGTCTTCTGAAATCTGAACAGTCAAAAACAGTGCATTAGAAAATACACGGGCCATATCTGTATTTTGTTCGGTTTTTGAAGGTTTCGTTTATTATTTATGGCTGAAATCTGTGCAACAACTTTATTCATTCAGGAATTCATTCAGGAAATATACTGTCAAAAGCAAACACTCTAAAAATATTAAGCATGCCTTAAGTATGTAAAATAACAGCTCCCTGCTCCTACCTGAATTCAGTATTCCTTTGATCAGTCCGTGTATTTGAGAGCTCCTCTCCATTCCTCATCCAGTAGCTATCACGGAGGATGTACTGGTTGGTAGTCAGGTTACAATGCAGTGTGACTTGTGGGAGATTGGTATCCGTGGGTAGGGTGATGTGATCTGACGCATTGATTGATGGCTCTGAAAACACAAACACTCAATTAATTCAAGGCAAGAGTCCACACTGCAAAGCTTCAACAGCTGATGAGTGTATGTGGGTACTGAGAAAACATGTAAGAACTGACAAGTTAGTTAATCAATTAAAGAGTAACAGTTATTTACAAATGTGAGTGTATTTTACACCAGTGGCGTAAAATGATTGGCTCCCATGGCAAAAGCAAACAAAGGCTAGAGAAAAAAAGACTTATTAGCTTCATCTTGCACTGAAACAAGAGAAATCTACCATTTTGGTGATATCAAGTCATACAAAGAATAATTATAAAAAAACCTTCCCCCCAAATAGATCCCACAATTATTTATACACCTACATTTTGTCCCTTACTCTGTCCTGTTCCCAAGCTGACTGCACTGGAGCCTCTCTTACAGCTCTGGATGTGGTAAATCATTCTTCCACACAAAACTCTCTATAGATCCGCTCTAGGTCTTTGGTCTTCACTTGTGAGATCTCTTTCATCTGCTATCTGAAGGGGGTTTAGGTGAGGGGCTGGGGTGGCCATTAATTTGATGTAAAATCACCTTATATTTGAATCCATGATACCATGTATCAGCCTAATAACAGCACAGTAGATCTTACCGAGCGAATTTGGAATTCCTCGCCTGGATTCTTCTTATGACAACCTCACCTCTGCAATTTGGTGTTAAAAAACATTAATTCTCTCATCTGAACATTAAACCAAATTCCAAAGTTCCAAGGCTGTTCAGTGAACTGCAGGCACTTGTGTTCATGGTTTGTTCAAATTAAGATTTGAAGCACTGGTGACCAAGATGTAACCATCCCATGCAACTGTCTAAAAGTGATCCTCTCTAATCATCCACTTCACTGAGCGTAAGCGGAAAATACACTTCTGTCTTCTTCCAGATAGGTTAATCTCACAACAGTTTATCAGGAAAGAGGGCAGATGTGTGTGTTTGTATCTACAGTGACCTTTAACAGCAGAACAGAAACCTCAAAGCTAGAGATCCCAACATCAACGTGTTTATGTTTCACAATGCCATGCCTTTCTCACTGAATCCAGTTGTGGTTAACAGGTCATGAAAGGCTACCAGCACTGCAGTGGTCTTACAATGACAACAAAATCAATACAACTATAGCAGTTCTGAATGTTTTTTCAGGACAGGTAAAGATACATTTTTGTTAGCTATTTTCCACTTGATCAAGTATGACTGAAACTAGGCCAATAGCATGACTGAATGATGAATGGAGGCTCCATTCCACATCTGCTTTTCATCTCTAGTAGTCAAGCTAGCTTAATAGTCACTTTGAATTAGCATGCAGCCTACTGTCAACAACACTGAAATGTAGCTATGACATTGCCTATTTTTATTTTGCTTATTTAAAAAATGTAAGAACTCACGTAAATCCATAACTCTACGACACTTTCAAAATTTTGTCAATGGAAATCTTGTCTTGTGATGATCTGTGTATATTTGCCCTAAAATTATATGATTGTAGTACAGTGTTAAATGTTATTTGAGCAAGCATAACAAAAATGTTTTGTTGCATTTCTAAATGAAAAGTACAACCTCTACAGAGAACATTAGAAAAACAAAAAACAAAATGAAGCCTGTCCAAAATGATGGCATATTTTGTACTGTATTCATAAGTATAATAACGCTCATCAATCACAACATTAAAACCACCAGTCAAATGTGTAGCTACCCTTGAGGTGTCAAAACAGATCAGACACAAGCAAAGTCTTTGAGAGACCTCTGCAGCTGCTATCTGGCACCAAGGTGTTAGCAGCAGATCGTTTAAATCCTATATGCTGCAAGGTGGTTCCTGCATGGATCAGGCTAGTTTGTCCAGCACATCCCACAAAACCTCGATCAGATTCAGAACTGAGTGGAATTGCATCAACACCTACCACTTTTTGTCATGTTGCTCAAACCATTCCTGAACATTTTTTTTGTGTATGTATTACCACTGCCATTTGCGAATACTGTAGCCACAAAGGGGTGTATTAGATCTGAAACAAAGTTTAGGTAGGCGGTACATCTCAAAATATTAACATGACTGTCAGGACCCAAAGTTTTCCAGAAGAACACTTACAAAAGTCCAATCAGACATCTATGCTAGACAAACTAGTCTGATCCATGAAGGTCCCATCATGCAACTTACAGGACTTTCAAGATCCTGCTGCTAAGATCTCGGTACCAGATACTACAGCACACCTCAGAGTCCAACCCTCAATGGGTTAGAGGCACGCAGGGGAACCAACAAAATATTAGGCCACATATACAATATCAAATGTTTTAAGCTTATGTCTGATCAGTTGATCTCATCTCATCTATCTATCTATCTATCTATCTATCTATCTATCTATCTATCTATATATATATATCTATATATATCTATATATATATATATATATATATGTGTGTGTGTGTGTGTGTGTGTGTGTGTGAGACATTTCACAGAGGATATGCAAACTTTTGCATTTACTAGTGGTAATTCAACATAAAGGTGAGCTACAGCATAACTACGGAACTGCTTTGAGACCAACACAAAATATGGTAGGATTCTACTACAATCTCTATAAAAATAAAAATGTAACAGGAAAGGTCACAGATACCATTCTGGGTTTTGAATGTTCCAGTCACAAGTGGAGTGGGATACAAGAGGTCTACCATTCAGTTTGTATGGGGATAATATCTAGATATTTTCTTCACAGATAAAAGGAGACAAGGGCAGGATTGGTGTCTTGGTCTTGGTCAAGACCTATGCTCAGGGATTCAAGTCAGGGGCATATGACTTGTGCTACTTCTTCATACTGGAAGCACTACTACAGTTAATGGACTCACTCTGCAACACGGTAACTGTTGCCTGGGCTCGTATCCAGGTAGTTGATGGATTCTGGTGGAGATCATTGCGCTGTGGGTCGTTACTGGCTCTGCATTCATAAATCCCAGAATCTTCTGTGGTGACATGCATGATAGCCAGCACGCTAATGCCATTGGATCCATACGCTGTGTTGATGGAGACGCGCCGCTCACGTGCACCATCCCACAGCTGGAGGAAGCCATCAGCCTTGTTTACCTCTGCATACCACCACTGGACTTCAGGGGTGGGGCTTCCAACAACGTCACAGTACAGCTCAAACGTGTCACCCGTAAGTTTAGTCTCAGACAGAGGAGACTTTACAAAGCCCGCTGAGGAGGTGCAGGGTGGGATGTGGGAGGAGGTGTAAGGAGATATAGGAAAAGGCCAAAAGATGCCACAAAAAAAGGAAATTTTTGGGGGGGGTGTTGGTTAAAAAGAGGGGAAAGTAATACAAGATTAAAAGCAAAAACTGAAATAAACCTTCAATAAATAAATAAGAAAATTATTTAAGTCAGATAAACAGAACAGAAAAATGGAAAGGCAAACAGGAGAAAACAGTGTGCTTAAAATTCAAGTCCGCAAATGAAGCACAATGACCTTGAACGGTGCTTCTGTACCCAGAATGCTTTGATGTTGCACATTTCATTGAGATATCTCACCATTCTTGTGTGGGTGTGCTCCAAAAGGCAAACTCTGTTTCCATAGAAGCATGCTACAGCAACCGAGCAGGTACATACCCATGTCATTGGGGGAGGGATGAGAGCCACACAGTCTCCAAACACATCTGCCACCCCCACATTATCTATGCTGAATATATCATAGTGAGACTGATGACTGTTACTGCACCAAGCACTAGCATGCAATTAACCACCGTGTTATAAAACAAGAATGTCTTTTTAATTTGAATTACAGGAGCCAAATTGTCGGCATCCATGCGTTAGTGAAGGGAAACTAGGAAGCTGATTTGCGTGCACTTAGGGACCGTTGTTGACGTTTCCCTGCATATTCTCAGAGGACATGTATACTGTGACTTTGAAGTAAAATCAAGGCAGCAATTCAACTAAATTGTTTGAAATACCTTTTCCCCAGCACAGGTTTAAAACCTATTTTGGCATCATGCGAAAAATTGCACTGCACAACATAATTTGTTTCCAGATCAACCTTTATGTTTTGTCTTGACACTCAGTAGAACACCCAGTATCATCAGCCTGTAATTACTACAGTACACAGACATCTTTGAATAAGTAGTTTGAACAACATCCAAAGAACACACACAGAATAAAAAAAATAACAGGGATCCATGTCTTTGATGATACAGTGCCGTTAGTGTTCATACTATGAGTAAAGAGAAAACAATGCAATATCACTTTTTACAATTATCTCCTGTCATTCTTTCAGTCATAAAGAATATTGCCAAAGCAGGCACAAATATTATTCTACCGGTAATTTATGATAAGTCAGAGGACAGATGATCATAAGAACCAACTAAAACCAGAGGCTGTTTATTTAGCACAGGTTAACCTGCACTGTCAAATTATTTAAATATTACCACATAAGTTAGTGAGGACATTTGACACAAAGCTCAAGCAGATTTTTAAACAAAAACATTTTATCAAAATTGCTGTGGTTGTTTTACATAGAGTGGCAAAGCTGTTCTTTAAATGCCTGGCTTTAAACTTGTCTAATAATGTAATGCCTACCCTCCCTTTTCAAATACTGAAGGGAAATTCAACACAAGATGAAGATCTTGCACTACGTAATATGAATCAGAGGACATATGACAATCCCCACTGTGTATGACCTCTACATCGACATTAATTAGGAAGTTAATTAACAAAATCATCTTTGGGAAATGATTAAAAAAGGGATTAGTCCATTTAAAATCTGCTTGAACATTGTATTCGTATTCAGTTGTGAAATAATGCTACACTCTTAAAGTGAAGGTGCCAAAACGCTCATTTGGAACAATTGAAAGATTCACTTTTAGGTGTTTAAAGAACCTTTTGATGGATGCTTCTTTGAAGAACCCTTATCATACACGTGAAACACAAGCATGAAGAATCATCTTAAAGCTCTACGAACCCCCACATAACGTAAAGGGTCAATGTTAATTAAAGGTGCTTTCCTAGAACTGTGCGTCAAACCTGAATAATTTAGGAACCCTTATTTAAAGGTGTAGCACATTTGAAGTTAAAGTGTATATGGGCAGAGTTTACATGCTGTAGTGGGCCTAATGCATACACATCTATGGTGTCAGCCTTAGGAGGAACAGAATGCAGAAACCCTGTTGCCTCCAAGGCAGCAAAGAGTCTTGCTCAGAGGCTAAAATAGGTCAGTGCATTTGAGCACACTTGTGTGTGAGAAGATGCATGAAAGAAAAGCAAGTTCCAATGTTGCAACATAATGTCACTGAAAAATGTCACTTTCCCCCTCCCCTAATTGAGGTCAGCAGAAAAGCTATTGGAACTGTGCCTCCTCCCTGCCCTAACTTTAAACAATCTCAGAACAGATAAGCAAATGTCTGATTATTAATTCATACATCATACATTATTTTCCTTCAATTGGTTTTCAAAATGTCTTGTAGTTTTACCAATTGAATGGGTGTCGCATAGGGAACAAATAATATCTGGAGTTCCACAGTGTACAAGATGTAGGCTACTGCAAGGTATTAACACTCGCACGGCCATGTTCTCCTGGGTGCTGGTGGAGGGTTCGTGCTGATCTGAGAACAGAGGGTTCGTGCTGATCTGAGAACAGCCTATTGGATTTCTTTTCTGTTTAAGGCTAGGGTTGGATTAGGTGGAGCTGCTCCCAGATCTGTGAACATTCCTCAGGTTCAGCTGAGATGCGAGCTCCTCATGGCATTCATTCATTCATTCATTCGTTTGTTCATCCAAGCAATGAGAACGTGTTTTATGACTCCGTGGCGTGATGTTCTAGTCTGCTCCACTACTAGGACCTTAGCGGGACCACCATGAGGACGGTAGCGCCATGCATTCCACTGCTGCATCGCCTCTATAAATAGAAGCATGCAGCAGAATCAAGTGGGGCTATTTTGGGTGCTGCGGAGGACCGGTGCACACGCGGTTATCTGAGCCTGGCATCGTTTTCTCAGACTTCAGAGGGGGTTAATGCGGTAATGTAGATGGTGGGCACAGCAGGGGTCTTCGTCTGAAGCCCATATGTGAACACGGCTGCAGAATCTTCTTAAGGGCTTGTTTTCATCTTAACATAGCATAGTTAGTGCCTTACTGGTCTGACGGTTGAGCCTAATCACTACTGCCCGGGGGACAGTCTAACAAAACACACAAAAAGGTGAATATGGCAGCTAAAAGCCTTGTACCGGCTTACTGTAGCAGGTCTATCTTTCAGAAAAAAAGCCAGAGTTTTAAACGAGAGCCCAAACCAGAGCCGGGGAGACCGGGAGAAGCGCCTCTTACCGTTCTGAGCAGACACCGAGTGCAGCACCAGCACTCCCAGCAGCACCAGCACTGGGTTTCTAGGACTCGACATCTTCCCTCTCCGTCGTCAGGTAACGCCGGGCTGCCTCGCTCTCAACAGGAGGAGACTGAAGCCGGGATGGAGTCTCTGATCTCCCGAGAAGGACTGAAGGACGGAGGAGCTGGGAGGAACTGCTCGCCTGTCTGGAGCCTGGAGCAGGTCTCGAGAACCGGAGCCGATAACGTGCGCGGAGCAGGATCAGCTGACCACACGCACATACACACACATACTCTCTATCTCTCTCTCTCTCTCTCTCTCTCACTCTCTCTCTCTCTCTCTCTCTCTCTCTCTCTCTCTCTC
>JBBIGA010000126.1:11433492-11449355 GCA_037576975.1 Alestes dentex
CCTAAACTGGGAAAAAGTAAAGGGACGTAAAACAGACACGGAGACAGAGGGAGAACTAATATTCGGGGGACGAAGACTGGGAAGGGCGCGACGGGGACGAGGTGACCGTCACAATTGCTGTCCTGCTTAAATACACAAATGTTTTTTGTGTGAAATTCATTACTGAACTCTCGTTTTTAGGCTCCACAGCTGGCACAGATATCGGAGTTAGCAGTTTACACTGAATACATTAAACAATCTCAGTATAGACTACATAAAGGACAGCTGAAATGGGACATATATTGTATAACTTAAAAAAAACGCTGTTATTTTATCAACTTACCACTGAAATGGCATCACAAATAGCAATAGAAATCAACGTGATCCACTTTGGGAGCTCCCCATAACCCGGAAGTAGGCCGGAAGTTCCGCCCCCATTGCTTACAACGGGACCCTATGGAAGTGTTGCCACTCTGTTTTCTCTACCGCTCTGGGCCAGGAGAATGTTCACAGCTGGCGGGTGTTTTAATTAAGTGATTAAGAGTTTTAATTTGTTCGTGGTTTAGTTCTGTTTGTATATATGTGCCTTTGTTTCATGTACCAGTGTCGGTCCACTGTCAATCTCCCATCCTCTCTTACCGTTTTACATGCAACTCTGGTTTGTTTAGGGCCTTGTGCCATTTTGCTTTGTCTTTTGTAAATGAAGTATTCATATGGATTCCTGCATCTGTGCCTCCTTCCCTTGACTCTGGCTGATAAGAGATTATTAATACAGAAAGAAAACAGAAAACACAAGAGCATGTGTTATGTGGATAATGTTAATAATAATAATAAAAATAGGAATAAAATAAAAAGAAGAAGAAGAAGAATAGCGTCATGTCAGGAGAGGCGACAGACTTAACAACCGGACCCCTGCCCCCTACTGATAAATCAAACACCCTGAATGTTTCAAGATCTTAATGATGCCTCTGCTTAGAAGTACAAACAACACAAGATTCTGTCCACTAAGCCACTCCAAAATACACCAAACAATATTAAGTAGTGAAAATTAAGAAAACTAAAGCTATAGCATTTCACCTGCTTTTTGAAATGTGCTAATTTCATACCAACTTCGAATTAAGATTCAACATTCATGAGTTCTATTGTCATAAATACAAAGTACAGTGCACAACATACAATGACATTCTTACTTGAATGCTTCTCCACAGAATACAGGCAATTAACAATAGACAGTACTAAATTACAAATCCTAAGTATATTTAGACAGTGCAATAGTACAATACATTAAATACAAGTGACAGCATACAACACAACATTCAACATAAGGTATTAACGTGATTTGTGAAAGAGTCTTTGCCTAGAGTCTTTCATGATGCAGTATGTCTTTCTGAGATAGTGTTGTAAATGCCTCGGATTGCTGGGAGCAGTTTGCTAATGATCTTCTGAGCTGTTTTGACCCCCTTTTGCATAGCTTTCTTGTCCTGAGCAGAGCATCTGCCATAACAGGATGTAACACACCTTGTGAGGACAGTGGTGGATATCAAGGCTTTCCTCAGACATGTAAGGAAGTGACAGTGTTGGTGGACCTTTTTAATGGAAGCTGCTGTTTGTTCCGTCCACTGTTGATGATCTTCTCTGATGTAGATGATGACATGAACTGCATCGTGACTCCTAAAACTGATGACCAGCTTCGTAGTTTTGCTGGCATTGAGAGACAGGGCATTGTCCTGACACCACGCTGGCAGGAACCTCACTTCTTCTCTGTAGGCTTTCTCATCATTGTGGGTGATAAGGCCCGCGATGATGGAGTCATCAGCAAATTATATGATGCTGTTGGAGCTGTTTTGGGCTGTGCAGTCATGCATAAACAAGGAATATAGCAGCAGGGTCAGAGCTCTGCAGAGTGCCAGTGTTAAGCATCAGGGTGGAAGAAATGTTTTGCCCATCAGCAAAGGCTGGGGTCTGTTGGTGAGAAAATCGAGGCGCACTGAATCCCAGACATAGCAGCTTTTGGATCAGCTTGGATGGGATAAGGGTTTTAGATGCTGAGCTGCAAGCTTATCTCTTATACATCTTTTCCTATACATTAGAAAAACCCTCTTAACTGTTTATCCTTACTTGTGTATTAACGTCTGACTTTTTTCTTGTTGATAGGGTTTGTTAAGGTGTGTAACTTAGGTAGCAGTAACTTTACATAGCTTTACAGGTATGAAGAACAGATGTGGACTACTTAAGCACTGTTGTATGTTGCTCTGGCGTCTGCTAGATGCCATGAATGTAAATGTAAGTGTAAGCCACGATTAACATCCAGGCATAGCAGTTTTCATTTTCAGTGTGGGCCAGGATGCTGTGATGTGTGTGTTATCTGGCATCCACAGTGGATCTGTTGTGGTGGCATCAAGCACCAAGACATTAAAGATGCTTTAAGTTCTGTAAATTGTGAGGTAAATCCACCATGGCTCAGATTAGATTCTCCAGCACATCCCACAGATGGTCGATCAGACTGAGATCTGAGGAATTTGGAGGCCAAGTCAACACTCTGAACTCTTTGTTGTGTTCCTCAAACCATTCCAGCAAGCCCCTTTTGCAGCAAGCTTTGATGTACTGTGTACTCTGACATGTTTCTACTATAGCCAGCATGAATTTCTTTAAGGATTTTGTACTATGATAGCTCTGCTGTGAGAACAGATCAGAAAGTCTTCACTCCCTAAACACATCAGTGCACCTTGGGAACCCGTGACCCTGTTGCTGTATCATCAATTATCCTTCCTTGCACCACTTTTAGTACAGACCACTGCATACCAGGAACAACCCACAAGAATAGCAGTTTTGGAGATGCTCTGTCCCAGTTTTCTTGGCATAATAATAATACACTTTTTTAAATGACAAAAAAATAAATGAAAAAGTTAAATGTGGCTTTTGATGGATATAAATGTGGATTTTTTCCCTTGAGGAGAGAAAACTAAAAATTGACATTTATGTATCTCTTCAACTGAGCTTTTTTGATTTCACATTTAGATCAAATTAAATACTGTCTGTATTCAAAACAATGTGTGGTCTTTGAGCATATTCTCTAAATGTGTTGAAATTCCACACAACCTGTGTCATTTTAACGCATCTTTTTTTAGAGCACTGGGTCAAAGTTGTTCACAGTGGTGGTGAGTGGAACCAGTTTGTAGTGTTTCATGTCAAAATCTAAAACCACAGAAAACTACTACCTTTTATGAGTTTTGTGGATAAGGTTTAGGTCTAAAACATATGGAGGAGCAAGGTGTTGATAAGCAAACTAATCCCAAAAGAACCCTTTTCAACCACTATTTTACCACAAAAACTCACCACATAAGAAAGACTTTATATCTACTGTTGGTATTGGAAGGTAAGTAAAACTGCTGTATTTGCAATTGTAAGCATCATGATTCCTGGATTCTATCACCACAAATCTCAGGTGAATTTTACATTTTAAATTCTGGTGGAATTCCTCTTTAAAAGCTTTTTTTTTAATAGAAATCCTTACTGCGGGTTATGGATAAGTAGTTCGAATAATGGATGTGTGAATGGAGGAATGGATGGATGGATGGATGTTGTGTCTTGTATCTAAAACGTGGGGTTCTTCTATTTACACAAAATCTAGAGAACAGTGTCACCTAAAAAGTTGGTATGAGTCAATTCAAGCACTGGGAATGAATATGAATATGCAATACATTAATGTTTCAAGAGCTCTGCATTGTGATGGATGGACGTCAAATGTCTGAAAAGATGTGCTATTTAATGACTTTATTAGTAATTAACATGTAACTCCCTATCCACCTTCAGAAAAACAAGGAAGAAACATTTCTGTGGGGAACTGCAGAAGTGCTTTAGGGAATCGTGCATGGGATGTATGTGTGAAAACCGAACACATGTATCAGCAATGGGTGCTTCTTAAAGTAAAGTAAAGATTACACTTAGAAGTGATATTTCTGAGATTTCAGAGAGTGTAGTTTAAGCATTAAAGAAAGTGATGGACGTAAAATCATCTAGACATTCAGCTTTATACTGTATAAAGGTCAATTTGATGATAGATTCCATGACAGGGTAATCAGAACCTCAAATTCATTTTACAAATAACATTATACAAATGGGAACAGAAGGCGCTTTGATTTTCTAAATGGCTGATGCATGTGTAATAGGTTTACACTGTATATTAATTTTAAAAATCTAAGATCCAATCTTTTAAAGCTATTTAAAAGAATCTTTTAAAGGAATGATCAAAGATTACTCACGTTTGGCTTTCTTTTGGAACATTAGTCTACAACAAAGACATCTTATCAGCAAAAACATCAACCAAATAATGAACAACACAGCTCCCAGCAGTGTGAGAATAACATCCACAGAGTGATAGGAGATCCAGGACATCCTGAAAGACTGTGTGCGCAAGTGAGGAGCACCTCCATGCCTCATAACATATTCAATCCAGAAGACTGCGTGGTCCAGAGGTTTTATGGGCTGGTCATGATGCAACCTAGACAGTCTCTGCATGTTCTCCCTGTAGGATGGATTGTACAGCACCTCCTTCAATCCCTCCAAAAACACAGTTCTATCTAATTTATTAAAATCCAAGATTACAGCTGTTCCCTTTTTCCACATCCTGGAGAGGTTGTCAGGCTGATCAAAAGTTATAGGCAGACCTAAAATGGGAACCCCATGGTAAATGGCCTCTTGAAGACCATTGGTTCCTCCATGGGCTACAAACACTTTAGTCTTGGGATGTCCAAGAAGGTCATTCTGGGGCAGCCAGTCCACAAGCAGCGTGTTGTTGCCAAGGGTAGAAGGTCGAGTTCCAGTAAATCTCCAGATTACCTTTTGAGGTAGTTGGGCAAAGGCTGCAGCTATCTCTTCAGAAATGTCACTTAACAACTCTCCAAAAATGGTTCCTAAAGACATTATGATGACTCCGTGCTCCCCTGAACTCTGAACAAATTTTTCTAGGTTATCAGGAAGTGGTTTAGAGGGCTTGCACTGGAAGCCACCCATGTAGATCACGTTTGGCATTGTGGGTCGAGGAAACTCAAAAGTGAAATCATTTCTCATGAGCCATATTTCTGCATCCTTAATCAAGGTGAAATAATCAACATCAGGCCCAAAATATTTCTGACAGAAGGCCCTGTAAGGTGGAGCAAAGTATTTTGACTGCTGATAGAGAGTAATTGCATAAATCAGCACATTTTTGGTCCTTTGCAAGAATGACATCTTATCTGTTAGCTCTGCTCCAGGAACAGGTACATAAGACAGAGGTGAAGGGGCAATGTCAAAGTGGCCTTCTCCACCGGTGGTCCAACGTACATTGAAAACAAGAGGTAGTCCAAGTCGATGTGCCAATAACACACCTCCTCCAAAAGAAGGGTCGGTCAAAACGAGATCATATTTAGCCTCCTGGAAAAAATTCATCAGGGTCTCATTTTCAAATATCATAGCAGTCATGTTGCAAATCTCTTCATGGACCTCAGCGATCATCTTCAACAGCTCTTCTCCCATCGTGTATTCATCCCAAATGGATCTTCTCTCCTTTCGCATCTGCAGCAAACGCCATGAAAAGTTGGCAACTTCCTCATCACTAAATTCACCCACATCTATAGACAAGGTAGTGTAGTAGAGGGAGTCATTTTTGATATGCCAACTATTTGATGCTTGGATTACAGTCAGATTGTGGCCTTTTGAATGTAGCTCCTTAATGAGGACTTCCATATTAACCCAATGGCTTCCATCAACTGGAAATACCAAAATGTTACCGCAGTTGGCACCATATGAGATGCATAAGAGGCACAACAGAGTGAACCCTGAGTGATGCATCTTCTGTCACCTTCAGAAAAGACAGAATAAAAGATTAATAAACTTGTTATAGCAAATATAATAAATGTTTTTAGACCTCATTTGGTTTTTGTATATTGCACCAAAAACAAAAATTATTATAATGCCACCATTTTAAAAGATTGAAAAGATTCAAATGGAGTATTTTCATTTATTTAATTTCATTTTATCAATGGTTGACTGTAAATTTCTCTGGAAAAGCAAATGGTAAGTTGAATATGCAGTGTTTCCAGTTTACACCTGATTATGAACAAGATTTCAGAAACAGTTTAGGCCAATGCTGAATCCTAGTGGTGCATACTGAAATTCCTCCTGAAACTTCTGTGTGTTTGTTATTGTTTGTCTGAGTTGTATAATGTATTGAATGCATTATATTTCCACAAGACTTAGTTGTGGCAGTGGGCAATACCACTGCCTTCCACACAGCAGTCTGGGGCTTGATTTTCTGTTCAAACAAGCACCCCATGATACACCATTAGAGTCATTAGGCAAGACTCCAAATACTCTATATTCCTAGATCTGTAACAGGTGAAAGGCACTCTGGATAAGTCTATAATGTGCAAAATCCTGGAGAACCCTGCATGGTAAAATGACATGTTTTGTTGATTTTCTAAAAAAAAAAAACAAAAACAAAAAAAAACAAGGACACATCCTCTACAGAGAACACATTTCTTTACATTTTAAATACACAACTACTGTTTAGGAAATAAATCTGATCTATGCAACAGTGAGGAAGAGATATTGTTATGCATAGCCTCTTTCAAAGTACTTTTCTTTTTAACTTTGTTAACAGATTGACTAAAACACTCCTGGCGTTCTGTGTGTGAAATTGTTTTTGTTGAGCTGCTTGCGAGCAGTGAGGAACATCTCACCACAAAGATGGGCATGCTGAGATAAAATGGACACAGCAGTAAAACAGCATTTAAAAATAAATATACTTTTATAAATATTGACTTTCATACTAATATATTCCATTGGTGAATTCTATCTATTTTGTGATAAATTATGCCACAGTATGTTTACTTCTTCCGGACTTTGAAGAACGGCTTGTATTTTGTAGTTTGGGCTGGACAAACTAGTTTGATCCATTGAGGCCCTCCTTGCAACTTACAGGCATGAGGGAGACCTACCCAATAGAAGGCAGGTGTTTTTAATTTTTCACTAAATTGTGAAAATGCCCTCAAGTATCAAAATATTATAGTTTTTGTCATACTACCTATCTGCATCAGAACCCATAACATTAAAAAACGCCTTCTGTTCATTCTAGACTAACTAACTGGATGGATCCACTGGAGGTGCACAAGCCAATATTACTACAGGGATGTGGATCCCATAGTCATCCGTTTATTAAAACACATTATCAGAAGAAAACCAGGGAAAATTATGAAATACACCAAGGCAGAAATGTATTACATTATGCCTGTTTTCAAAACTCCCCTTTAGATGGATTCACAAAGTTACAATTCTATTAATTGCATAACAGTCTAAAAAAGGAGAGCAGTATATGCCACAGACATAGGTTACCCTGGGGATCACACCACCACAATGTGCACACATACAAGGAAAGTGATCAAGAGGACACAGCAGACACCAATCACTCTGTGTTAAACCAGTCACATGCAAGGATGGAATTCCACCACCAGGTGATTAGCCTCCCCACGGAGATTCACTGCTTGCTTATACAGAAAGAAAGAAATAACAAGTAATACATTTACATTAAAAGTACCAGGCAACTCCAGCTGCTGGGCATATTCATCAACCAGTACATACAGAAAACAAAAGCAGTGCAAATTATCCCTGTCCAAAAGCAGTAGGACAGAGGTCAGCTGACAATGAAATAACTACAATAGAAAACAAATGTAAATCACTACATCCAAATTAAACAAACTAAAACATATGGAAATGGATCCAAAAGGGTAAACAACAACAACAACAATAATAATAATAATAAAATGATAATTCTAATAATATAGTAAAGTGGCCCCTTCTAGCCCCATATGAACACACCACAGCACAGCACACAGTGTGAACAATGTGAAATTCTCTCTCTGCATTTAACCCATTCACCAAGTGAAGAAGAAAGACACTGATATTTATAGTTAGTAAGCAAACAATAATAAAAAATGACAATAAACAATAAACTAAATAAAATAAAATAAAACTAAAAACAGGAACAAAACTAAAGCCATACCAATATAAACAAACCTGTTTAAACAAAACAACCTAAACCAAGCAACCTGAAACAAAAGGAGCACAACGAGAAAAAAAGGACAAGACAACTCAGACAAAATGGTAGACAAATCAAATATAATACGCCCAACTATCCATGCTGTGTGGCCTAGCCACACCTGGAAGCACTGTTCACACGGTCACAAACGCTAGTAGTCACAAACTGTTAATCTCTCATTAACAGGAACCATAAAACCCGGATGAGGCTGTAACAGCTGCCATGGAAGGGAAAATGACCGAAGACTGCAACACTCGTTTTAAACAGGAAACCATGTCACACAGGAAGGACTGGTATACCGGTATAGCCCCTTCTTGAATACCATAGTTCTTATATACTGGCCCAAAGCAGTGCCAATTAATTAGTGAAATTGCTAATCAGCTAAAAAATTACAGAAAAAAACAGTAACCAATGAATCATGAGGAGTTAAGAATTAATCTAATTTCAATCCTCCAGGATTTTGCATCATCGGCCCAGTGAAGAACTAATATCAAATGGTCTTTCTACTGAATGACACCAGCTCCAGACCATCAGGAGCTAAGAACTGCTGACTAGAACAAAGAGTTACAGTAGGGGGAGATTGGATTGGAACAGCAACAGAATGCTGCAGACACATTGGCAGAGCAAAGCCAACAGGACAGGCTGGGGCAGATTAACACGTGATTTTGGTCATAGCAGGCATCACTACCCAGAACTCCTAATCAAATGGCTCTTCCTCTTGAAGGGCCACATGTCTCAGTGGGACAGGAGAATGGGGGTGGTTTGGGGCATCAGTCCCCAAACATGGCTTGAGCAAAACATGATGTACATGCTTGATCCAAGATGGCGCCACGGATGGCAGCCTCGGTTCTGCGCTCTCTCACACTTTCCTTGTTTTTATTTATTTTCTGTGCGTTTGGTCACTCAGACCACATCACTTTTTCCAGAGACCAACTGTTTAACATCAGGCAGTCGTCTCAAAATAGTTTTATCCATTTTTCATGAACCCGGAAAGTTTTCTGGAGATTTTAGTCGGAGGTGCAGCGGCTCTCTGTGGTGTGCGGCGTAGATGCAGAAGAGGGACCCGCGCTGACCTCCCCTCCCTTCCAAACAAAGTGGATGAGCTGCTGCTGCTCAACTTAACTAATAAGGACTTTACACGCTCTGCTGCCCTTTGCTTAACTGAAACTTGGCTCAGTGAACGAACCCTAGATGCTGCCTTAAGTCTGCCGGGCTTCCAACTTCACCGTGCAGACCGCGTCACGTAGCTCTCGGGGAAAACAAAGGGCGGTGGAGTCTGCTTCTGCATTAACGATGGTTGGTGTACTGATGCTACAGTGTTGCAGAAATTCTGCAGCCCAAACCTGGAAACATTTTCCATCAACTGCAAACCTTTTTATTCACCGCGGGAGTTTTCTTCCTTCATCCTGGTCGGAGTTTACATCCCTCCTAAGGCCAACGCGAACAACTCACTGTGCGCGCTGGCTGACCAGATTATCACCCTGGAAAGAAAATTTTCCGATTCCTTTCTAATTGTCCTTGGGGATTTTAACAGAGCGAATCTAAACCACAAACTTCCTAAATACAGACAGCATATTAACTGCCCCACCAAGGACAATATCACCCTGGATCACTGTTACACCACTTTAAAAGATGCCTATCGCTCTGTTCCCCAGGCAGCTTTGGGATATTCTGATCACTGCCTGGTCCATCTTATTCCAGTTTACAGGCAACAACTAAAACGTGCCAAGCCTGTAGTTAAAACTGTGAAAAAGTGGACCAATGCAGCAAAGCAGGAACTGCAGGACTGCTTTGACTGCACTGACTGGACTGTTTTTGAAGCTGCATCTGATAATCTGGGTGAGCTGACGGACACTGTGACCTCTCACCCCTCCTCCCCCCTCCCTCACCCTCCCCAGTCCAGAGTCAGCGACCTCCAATACACCTCTCACCCCCTACCTTCCTCCCTGGAACTCAGAATACACGAACAGGACGTGAGCCTGCTGTTCCAGAAAAAAAAGACCAGAAAATCCCCAGGACCAGACAGAGTATCACCCTCCTGCCTCAAAGCCTGTGCTGATCAGCTGGCTCCCATCTTCACCCGCATCTTCAATAGATCCCTGGAGCTGTGTGAAGTCCCCTCCTGCTTCAAACGCTCCACCATCATCCCAGTCCCCAAGAAACCCACCATCACAAGACTGAATGACTATAGACCTGTCGCCCTGACGTCTGTGGTCGTGAAATCCTTTGAACACCTGGTGTTAGCCCATCTGAAGGACATTACAGGACACCAGCCCTCTGCATTTTGCCTGCCGGGCAAACAGGTCAGTAGGTGATGCAGTGAATATAGGACCGCATTACATCTTGACCATCCAGGAACTTATGCAAGGATCCTGTTTGTGGACTTCAGCTCGGCTTTCAATACCATTGTGCCTGAACTCCTCTCCGTCAAACTCTTCCAGCTCAGCGTGTCACCAGCTACCCGTCATTGGATAACCAGCTTCCTCACAGACAGGAAGCAGCAAGTGAGGCTAGGGGAGATCACTTCTGAAACACGGTCCCTCAGTATTGGTGCCCCTCAAGGATGTGTCCTTTCCCCACTGCTGTTCTCCCTCTTCATCAGTGACTGCACCTTCAAGAACTCAGCTGTTAAACTCCTGAAGTTTGCAGACGATACCACCGTCATTGGCCTCATTCAGGATGGTGATGAGTCTGCATATCGGCAGGAAGTCGAGTGGCTGGTACTCTGGTGCAGTCAGCACAACCTGGAGCTGAACATGCTCAAGACTGTAGAGATGAGAGTGGACTTCAGGAGACATCCCTCATCACTGCTCCCCCTCACCATATCAGAAGGCCCGGTGTCTACTGTGGAGACCTTCAAGTTCCTTGGCACCACCATCTTCCAGGACCTGAAGTGGGAGACAAACATCTCCTCCATCCTCAAAAAGACTCAGCAGTGGATATACTTCTTGAGACAACTGGGGAAGTTCAGTCTTCCACAGCAGCTGCTGATCCAGTTCTACTTCTTCTCTCTGTCATGCTGAAAGACCCACAACCCATCTTCAGTTTTCTGGCTGAAGGATAGAGGTTCTCGTCCAAGATTTTACGGTACATGACCCCATCAGTTGGCCCCTCAATGCGGTGAAGTCATCCTGTACCCCCAAGCATAATGCTTCCACCTCCATGCTTGACTGTGGAGATGGTGTTCTTCGGGTCATACTTAGCATTTCTCTTCCTCCTAACACGGCAGGATGAGTTGATGCCAAAGAGCTTGATTTTGGTCTCATCTGACCACAGCACTTTCTCCCAAGCCTTCTCTGAATCATTTAGATGTTCACTGGCAAACTTAAGATTGGCTGTCCATGCGCCTTCTTGAGGGGGACCTTGCAGCACTCCAAGATTTCAGTCCATTATGATGTAGTGAGTTACCCAATGGTGTTCTTAGAGACTGTGGACCCAACTGCCCTCAGATCATTAACAAGCTCCTCCTGTGTAGTTCTGGGCTGATCCCTCACTTTTCTCATGATCGTCCTCACACATGAGGCAGGATACTGCATGGAGCTCCAGACTGAGGGCAATTGATGGTCATTTTATATTTCTTCCATTTCTGAATAATCGCACCAACAGTTGTCATCTTCTCGCCAAGCTTCTTGCTGATGGTCTTGTTACCCATTCCAGCCTCGTGCAAGTCTACAATCTTGTCCCTCACGTGCTTTGGCAGCTCTTTGGTCTTGCCCATGGTGGTGGAGAGGTTGGAATGGAAGAAACTGATTCTGTGGACAGGTGTGCTTTATACACATAACGAGTTAAGATCAGGAGTATCTGTAATTGATAGATTGATTGTAATCTGTGTGCAACATGGGCACACAGCCAGTCTGTGGGAGCCAGAAGTCTGGCTGGGTTGTAGGGGGTCAAATACTTATTTCACTCTGTGAAATGCAAATCATTTTATAACTTTTATGTAACATGTTTTTTCTTGATTTTTTGGTTGATATTCTGTCTCTCTCTTTGAAAATGAAACTACCTCATAAATTAGAGACTGTTCTTTTTTTTTTGTAAGTCAGCAAACTTACAAATTCAGCAGTGGATCAAATGATTAGTCCCCCACTATAAATGACAGCATCATCCACTCCAGTCTTGGACTGGAAGTAAAGCTGAAGAGGATCTAGTGCTGGCCTAACCAGGGGGTAGCGCGTGTCAAGGACCAGTTTCTTGAAGACCTTCAAGCTGCATGAAGTGAGTCCAACTGGCCTGTAGTCCGATAGGGCACTGGGACACAATTTCTTCCGTACAGAACCAGACACAATATTTTCCA
Source organism: Alestes dentex (assembly GCA_037576975.1). Classification (NCBI taxonomy): domain Eukaryota; kingdom Metazoa; phylum Chordata; class Actinopteri; order Characiformes; family Alestidae; genus Alestes; species Alestes dentex. The sequence continues at coordinate 11,445,840 of JBBIGA010000126.1, forward strand.
CAGCACATGTACTTTCTTGATACTGAGGCCCGAGTAGAAGATTCTCAGCACTACTCCACATAGCTGGGAGGGGCAGAACTTGAGCACCTGTGGGCTTATGCCACCTGGGTCCAGCCTTGGTAGGATGGAGTTTGCGTAGTTTTCTGATGGTGATGGATGGTCCGTGTATGTCAGAGTTGTCATTGGCCGGAGGAGAAAGGGTGGAGGCTCTGGCAGGTGAGATGAAAAGGAGAGAGGCAGGACGGAAAGCAGCATTCTGGTGAGGCACTGATGTAGGAAGCCAAAAGAGGGCTAGGCTCCATGAGACTCATGCTGGAGCTGGAAGGGGTTCTGGGCTGAGGCCTACTATCGAACTTGTTAAAAGGTTAGACTCATTAGCCCTCTCGGCATCTCTGCAATTACCCAGTATGCCCCTCCACACATATTTGCTGTTGTTCTGTTGCAGCCCTTGCTCCAGATTTCTCTTGTAGCTGTCCTTTCTGTCTTAAGCTTCACCTCCTTGACTGCCTCCCTGTCACCTGAAGCAGTGTATGCATTGTACTAGTACAGTGTTATCAACACAAAAATGGATTTACTCAGTGACACAGTCTGTGAGGTTATCAATGTCCTCACCTTGTGTCTCATAAAGAGCCTCCCAGTCCGTAATCTCCAAACAGTCCTACAGGGCTGAATTTGCCTCCACTGACCACTCCCTTACTGTCCTGACAGTGGCTGGCCGCCTCTTCACCACTGCTGTGTAGGTGGATAGGTGGTGCACCAGGTTGTGATCGAATCTGCCCAGGTTGGATGGCTGCGTATCAAACCTAACCGTAACCTTATCACCAACCAATTCAATAACTTATTAGACAAACACTGGCAGTAGAAGAGATCATAAAGTGATTTTAAATATTTTAAATAATGGCCTTTGCAGTGAGTCTATACTACCAGATCTGCCCCAGTTGACTGCAAGTCCCATTACTGTCAAACAGAAATGTGTCTCACTGAGTTCCACTGGAGCAGTGTTTACTGAACTTGTAAATCATGCTTAACTATTTGTCAGGAATGTGGATTTGGCAAGAGAATGCCACATATCAGAATGCATAGTGCCAAAAATACAGTTTGGTGGAGGAGGTATAATGATCAGAGGTTGTTTTTCATGGTTTTGGCTAGGCTCCTTAGCTTCAGTAAAAGGTGATGGTTTAAGGAATTATTGTTGATGAACTCTGGTTGTCAGCACAGAGCCCTGACGTCAACCAAACTGAACATATTTGAGAGGAATTGGAATGCCAGTTAAAAGGCCAGGCTCTCTGGTTCAACATCAGTGCCTGACCTCACAAAGCTATTTTGACAGAATTGGCTAAAATTCCCACATTCCTAAATCTTGTGGAAAGCATTCCCAGAAGAGTGGTGACAGCAGAAAAAGGGAGGCCAACTCCCCCTTAATGATTCTGTAACGGGGTATCCAACAAGCTCATATAGGTACAAAGGACAGGTGTCTTCATATCTTATATGGCTATATAATTGTAAACAGATTGTAAAATGAATGTAAATGACTTTTGTTGTGCCACTTACTATATAACCAAATTTCATAATTAACAGCATACATAATTATACAATTACATTAGAACAGTGTGGTAAAACAAAAGTAAAGGTTATTAAGGCTTCTAAGGGTTAGACATAATAACCACAAAAGACATCACTACCTCTGAGCACTGTCTGTGCAAATTCCAAAGATTCCACTTGTTAACCTTGGCAACCTTTCTTTACCTCAGTCCCATGACATCATTCTGTGGGAAATGGCCAATTCCAATTTCCAACTCATTCCTTCCCTCCTTTTTCTTTCTCTCTTCCGCATTTTTTTCCCCCGGAAAATCGCCTTTTACTTGTTTTACCTTTTGGAAAGCAATTCTTACAGGAAATATTTTTTTTTAATTGAAATTTTATAGTTACTTGTCATTTTTCAAAGCCTGTTTCTAAAGTGCAACTCCTGCACATTTTAGTATGGGCAAATTTGTCTACAAAACATAATAAAAACAAATTTTAAGTAAATTAGATATTCAATGTCCCAAAATTATGTACTAATTTAATATTTATACTGTATTGTATAATACATGGCACAGCATCTGCCATCTTTGTTTATGATCTACCGCCTGGGAGACCGCGACTGTGTGAGTGGACTGAGTGAGTTTTGGAAATTCACCTAATCTTGTACTGTGTATTATGCAGGGACTTCGTGAGTTTTGGTCCGTTATACTATTGCACATAAAGAGGTAATGTAAAAATATTCCAATAGCAGGGTTACCTAAAAAAAATAAAAAAACGGACTGAATGAGTTTTGGAAATTTGCTCTTCAATTATAACAGCAACACTACTGAGGATTATCATTTGAGCTTTGGCCTCCTTGAGGACTTAAGCATTTCTAGACCTTCTAAACAGACCCTGAAGATGTGCATGTGTTTTTCTGAGTTTTTTCAGCCCTGGACATAAGATAATTGCTCCCTATTAAACTTTAAGTAAATACAAGTGGAAAGCTAACTTCATCCTAGTTTCTATTATTTCTTCTTCCTTTGCAAAAAGACTCTTGTCAAATCCAGCTACATTCAAATCAGCACTGGTAAAGAACTTCTCACAACAGATATCACAAGCAGCCCACTCAGAGCATGGACTCTAATAAGCAGGACAGTGTTTAAGTAAATTAATTTTACAATACAATGAGGAATATAAGGTCCCAGTAACTAGGGGTGTAACAATGCATTGAAAAATTAAATGTCTTGAGTGGTACTTACTTACCCAGGTCTCCAAGGCGGTAGATCATAAACAAAGATGGCGGATGCTGTGTCATGTATTAGAATATAAATATTAAACTTGTACATAATTTCGTGACATTGCATAACGATTTACTTAAACATTGTTTTCATTATATTGTTTAAACAAATTTGCCCATACTAAAATGTGCAGGAGTTGCACTTTAGAAACAGGCATTGAAAAATGACAAGTAATTGTAAAATTTCAATTAAAAAAATTATTTCCTGTAAGAACTGCTTTCCAAAAGGTAAAACAAGTAAAACGCGATTTTCCGAAAAGAAAAAAAAAGCTTTTGGACTGAGTGAGTTTTGGAAATGTGTTCTTCAATTCCAGCAATGTCAAGACCAAAAATGTCAGTAATGACCAGCACTTAATGGATGATATTTACACTGATACAGATCTTTCAGTCATGGGTACTGGCAGACGTTATTGTCTGACTGATACATCAGTTGGGCTTAATGCTTAAACACTCTTCAAGCTAAATTTTCAACTTTAACCCTAAATGTAAACCTAATTCTAACCCAACACTAAACATTCATAAGTGGGTTCTTGGCTTCTTACAGTTGGATCAAGATAAATATTGGCAAAAACCTTATGCAGAGGTGCCTTTAAATGTTATTTACACACACACACACACACACACACACACACACACAAACACACACACATACACACACACACACACACACACACACACACACACACACACACACACACACACACACACACACA
>JBBIGA010000126.1:11451544-11470522 GCA_037576975.1 Alestes dentex
CACCAATACACCCCCAAGTGGCTAAATAAATGAACTGACACATCTAAACCAGAAAATAGTACAAAATGGCTCCTACAGAGCTGGCTAGAATTTTGGCTAGCTAGCAGCACAAAAACAACTGACCTGTGCACGCTGAAAAAGGGGTGTGATGGGGCACGCAATGGAGTGTGTGATGCATGTTGTGGAGGAGGGGGGTGGGGTGTGTATGATTGCCTAGAGACAAAGCAGCCTGCTGGAGAATTAAAAGTAGGGGTGTAAAACAAACATTCAGAGGTTGATTATTGACATCTATCTCTTTGACCTGTGGATGCCTGTAAAAGGTGTTCTTAAAGGCTGAAGTTTTAACAAATGTTTGTGAAATCGACATGTGATTAGAATCCGGATTCTCTCAGCCGAGGAGTGTTAACCAGAAAAACGGATGGGAGGGCCTATGAAGTGGTTGAAAGCGGGTGAAGGGTAGAGCTGCAGAGAATCATTCTGCAAACTGATTGTTTCCTTATTAGTAACCAAAATGGCAGTTACAAATGAGACTTACACTCTCAAACTAACACACTTTCGACTCATTCTGGTCATGGGGCTCGTCTCTCCTGATGTAGCTGATTTCTTCTCTGCACTTCAGCTCTGGCACTCAGGTCACAGAGTGATGTGACAACACAAGAGCCAATGTTCAATGAATTGAAGTCTATGGGCAAAATGAGTGAATTTAAGTCATCAATACTCTTGATCAACCCGTCAAAAACTGAATACACATGCACAACACCAGATAATTACAGAAGTTTTGATGTTGGAATGTTTCCGAAATTCCGCATGAGATCCTACAAGCAGCGGTGCCTTTTAAAAAACTATTTCATAAAACGAATAATAAAAACTAGATTGTATTTCCATGAGAAAATGCAAAGTGATTATGTGATTGGTACAAAACCAGTATTTGGAGACATCCAAACATTGGTTTTATGGCCAGTAAAAAGTTTGTGTTCACTATATCTGATGCACTACACCAGATATTAATGGACGTTTTGGTGTTGGAACCATGCCAATATTTCAGAACTGTAGGAGGAGAAGAGGCACCAAATTACAGCTATGATAATAATACAACTTAATAATGGCAAACTAGCTATTTTGCCTAACTAACTAGATTACATTTCTGCAATTATGTTTGCTATAAAACCAGTGTTTAGAGACACCCAAACTGGTTTTATGGCCAAAAGAAGTTCTGCTCACAGCAGGGCCACATATATACTCATCTTTTCCTTTCTTTTCATTCATCCCTTTTTCCTTGGTACACTTCAATTACATTTTTGTTCATATTTAAATGAATTAAGTTCAGGAGTTTCTAGGCAGTTGCTCTGGTGTAGGAGGTTGTTGCTTGATAGTTTCTACGTGATTGCTATGGTACACAAGGCGGTTGCAATGGTGTTCCTAGGTGGTTGCTATGGTGTAGGACGGGGTTACTAAGTAGTTTTGAGGCAGTTGTTATGGTGTAGGAGGTGCTTGCTAGGGAGTTTTTAGGTAGTTGCTATGGTGTAGGAGGTGGTTGCTAGGGAATTTCTAGTATGCAGAGTTTATATTTGTCAGGTTGTCCATTCTTTCCAGAAGCAATTAAAATGAAAATCCCCCCTGTTTTTTGTAAAAGGATGCCATTGGATAAATTGTTTATTAAGGTTTGGATATAAAAACTGCAATATATGTCTAAATTCAATCATATATATATAAACACTGCTGATTAAAAACCTATAAGTTAAAGGGGCTTAGTTCAAATTAATAACTGCAATAAGTGCTTTATCTTTTTCATATAAATGTATGTTTATTCACTTTAGCACATAATGTAAATTCAGGGAGATGACAAACACATGTAAAGACTGGGGGTTCTCAATCCCAGTCATTGCAACTTTACACTATAAACATTTTTGGCCTTTGTCCCATCTAGCACGTTTGATTAATCTCATTTGATAATTGCAGAGTTCCTTGTATCAGGATGGATGAGATGTGCAGAGTAGGGTGAACACAAAAATGTGCGGAGCATGGGATCACTAGCGCTGGGATTTTAAAACCCTAGTTCATATCATGCAGTAAAAACAAACCTGAAATAGGGATTTACAGTGTCTGTGCTATACTATACAATAAACACAAACTTGAAATATAGATATGTACATTTACAGCTATTCATGGTTCACAAAGTACATCATTCCTGTTTTATTTTCTTTTTGAATAAAGTATGCCAAAGATATCTGCTCATATACACAGCAATCAACAGAATGAAAAACACAGCTCCGAGCAGTGTGAGGATAACATCCACAGAGTGGTAGGCCATCCAGGACATCCTGAAAGACTGTGTGCGCAAGTGAGGAGCACCTCCATGCCTCATAACATATTCGATCCAGAAGACTGCACGGTCCATAGGTTTCATGGGCTGGTCTCGATGCAACCTAGACAGTCTCTGCATGTTCTCCCTGTAGGATGGATTGTACAGCACCTCCTTCAGTGCCTCCAAAAACACAGTTCTGTCCAAAGTTGCAATGTCCACAAGTTTTGCAGTTCCCTTTTTCCTCATCCTGAAGAGGTTGTCTGGCTGATCAAAGAGCAGTGGGAGACCTAAAAGGGGCACCCCGTGGTAAATAGCCTCCTGAACACCATTTGTTCCTCCATGGGCGACAAACACTTTAGTCTTGGGATGTCCAAGGAGGTCATTCTGTGGCAGCCAGTCCACCATCAGTGTGTTGTTGCCAAGGGTAGAAGGTCGAGGTCCAGTAAATCTCCAGATTACCTTTTGAGGTAGTAGGGCAAATGCTGCTGCTATCTCTTCAGTGATATCTTGTGGAAGCTGACCAATGAGAGTCCCTAAAGACATAATGATAACACCATGCTCACCTGAGCTTAGAACAAATTTTTCTAGGTTATCAGGAAGTGGGTTAGAGGGTTTGCACTGGAAGCCACCCATGTATACCACGTTTGGCATTGTGGGTCGAGGAAACTCAAAAGTGAAATCATTTCTCATAAGCCATATGTCTGCATCCTGAAATAAGGTGAAGTAGTCAAGATCAGGCCCAAAATACTTCTCACAGAAGGCATCGTAATGTGGCCTTGAGATCACTGCTACCTGAAAAAGGGTGAAAAGGTAACACAATATATTTTTAACCCTTTGAAAGAATGTCATTTGATCTGTTAGCTCTGTTTCAGGGACAGGTACATAAGAGAGAGGAGTGGGTGCAATAGCAAAATGACCTTCTCCGTGGACTGTCCATCGAACATTGAAGACAAGAGGAATATTAAAGCGGTATGCTAATATTGCACCACCCCCAATAGCAGGGTCAGCTAGGACTACGTCATACTTGGCATCCTGGATTGATTTCATCATGGCTTCATCCTCAAATATTGTGGTCATTATATTTACCATGTCTTTATGCAAGTCTCCAAATTTGAAGAGGACTTCTAACTCAATAAGAAACTGAGTCCAGAAAGAGCTCCCTTCTCTCCGGATCGCCAACATCCGTTCAACAAATGAACCAAAAAATTTCTCATTAAATCCACCTTCATTTGGAATGGTGATGGAAGTGTAGTAAGGAGACTCCTCCTTAATATACCAGCTGTTAGAAGCTCGGATCACAGTCAGGTTGTGGCCCCTTGAATGTAACTTCTCAATGATGACTTTCATGTTTACCCAGTGGCTTCCATCCATTGGAAACACCAACACTTTGCCTCCATATACTTCTGATAATGAACATAAAAGTATGCATAATGTGACAGGAACTGAATGATGCATCTTCATTTGCAGTCCTGCAAAGAAAAATGTTTTATGATTGTACAATACAGTTAAATGGAATATTGTAGATTTAGCAAAATAATATCTTTTCCAAGAACATGGTGGATTGTTCCAGCATACTGTCATGAGTTATAGGTATGATCTTGGCTAAATGGTTGAGTATGTCAGCTGCAAAACCTGAAGCCTAAATCAGGCCCATCATGTTTTAATGCTCTGTCCGTCAGTTGTTGTCCATTATCATGCCAAAATTACTTTAGCACAATACACTTTGTTTTCTGCAGGTTACAATCAGTTGAACCATAATTAATTGATTATTGCTTTGAAAACATCCTGTCAAAATGAAGCATTTTAGCACTGGGACATGTTATGAAAAATATTTTAAAAGTCTTACCTCTCATCTAGGTATTCCCAAAACGTGTTTTTTGTGACTTGTTGGTACACATAATGTATGTATATGAGATTCTGAATGATTTAAAGTAGTGTTCTAAAAATGCAAGTGTTTCATAATCCTAACCACTTAAACATTTGTCCGTATACTACAAAAACCTGTTTTTTCATAAAAACTTGCATAAAAATACAAAATTCTGCACATATCAAGACACGTCTTGTGACTATTCAAAGATTTTTAGGAAAGTCATTGATACTTACCCGACTAAAGCAAACCCCACTGGCCGTCTAGACTTTAAACCTCAAGAGAGAGAAAATCTTTAGGTGACTGGATGTTCTATTGAACAGTGCTCACTAAATAGCTCTCCTGAGGCCAGTGTCCAAAGGTCATTTCTACAGCATAAAAGAGAGGAATTACCCTTACCCCAATTTTGAAAATTCTGGTTTTAAAGCAACAGGTATTCAGGCAATGCTGAAAGTGCGTATTGCCTAGAAAAGAGCATGTTCATTTTTCTTTACAAATACCCTCAACTACTTTTATCTATGTCTAACAAGGCAGCTATGAGAATAATTTTGAGGCCACAACATGTACTTCCAGAAAAGTTAACACTGATTATGGATGTGCCACTGGTGTCAGTGATAGAACCAACTACATTGATCTGATATATGGGCTATGGACTACATGATGTCCTACATTAACTTCACCTTCTCTCCACTTATTGGATCCACATAAGGTGGTGATTTGTGTTTTGTTAGCTTCATCCCTAATCCATATTGGTTATGACATTAATGTACTATCTTAAGGGCATCTCACATTTCTTCCCCCTGTGTCTGGCAAGTTTTCAGTCATTTTCTCGCCCACATAGGCTACCTTGATGTAAATTATGTCCTTGTTTAACACTATGGCACAACTTTTATTCAGGATTGCCTTATTTGAACATGACTTTGATGTTACAATAGCAAAATGAGCTAATGACTTTCAATCCTTAGATGACATGTGACCGCCATCTCATGCCAACAAAAGGGACAGGATTGAAATGACTTTTGGAATCTTGAAGGCACGTTTTGCCAGAAGGGGCTTGTGTGAAGCCAGAGAGGGCCTGTCAGTAAAGACCTCCTAGTAATTGCTGTTTAGGGGCTATTAATTAAATGGCCCACTTTTGACGTATGATGCATCTAAATACCTCTATATTTATTTAAAGTGTTTTATTAATTTTCAGACAACATATAAATAGTCTAATAAATAATACTTAACATAATGTAAGAACATAAGACAATGTACATGTACTTACGCATTTATTCAATCAGCAGTACGTTGCCAACAAGCCTGCATGCCTTTGTTGACTGCTGTGGTGTTGGACTTGCATTGCAACAATGATTTGTGCTCCTCGTAGCCTTGGCTGCTGTGACGTCCACAAAGCGGCAATGGTGTTTTTGTTTGTTTTTTAGTTATGGGTTTCTTATTTTGAAATGATGTGTATGTTTGTGTCCAGAGTCACTGTCAGCTGTCTTGTGTTTAGTTTAAGTGATTGTGTTTTATGATTGGTTTGTGTCTGAGTGTGTTTAGTATTTAACTTGCAAGAGTTTCTGTATTCATTTGCTGGTCAGACTTTCAAAAACAGTGAGAGTTTCCCCCAAGCTCATACACCCACACCCAAAAACCTCTTGATAATTTTTTACGTTTACAGACTTCACTGACAATAATTAAATACGAGCAGTTGCCCAAGAACTTTGCCTGGCCTTTCAGACTGCAGTCAAACAAGGTAAACTCTAGAACCTTTTCCTTAAAACAGGGGTGTCCAAAATGTAGAGCCAGATAGCATTAAAATGGTGCCACCGTGTGGTGAAAGGAAAAATTATATTTTTAAAGTTTTATGATTTTTTATTCTGACAGGGCTAGCTCATAAATAACACATTATAGCTAGCTCATAAGTAACACATTATAAAACCGAATATGAAATCTGACGGCGGGCCGTGATTGGCCCGCGGGCCGGACTTTGGAGACATGCCTGTCTTAAAACTTTATCCTGCCACCTGCTGAATACTAAACAGAACTGCAGATGACTGAAACCAGTGAACAGGAATAAAATGAAAATGCTGTTAAAAATAACTATGTAGTTCTTACTTATTTTGGATCTATTTCAACATATCTTACATCACTATGTAAAATCACTGTCTGAATCCATGTTAAGGAGCACAGTCTTTCAGTAATATAGGCCATTAGTGTTGTTTTGTGTTTTGCCTCCTATCATTTGGAACATATTGGAACGTTGACCAGCCCTTAAAATATTAACCATAGACCACTGATTCCACAGCAGCCTGAAATGCTCTAATTTCCCTCAACAATTGACTAAGTACTAAACTGAAACACCATTAAATATAAACAAAAATAATTGTCATATAAATATAATCTGTTTAATTATTCTCTTTTTGTATGAGTGATCTATTTTGCTGCTGCTCAGAAAGGAGCACTGCACCACAGAAGATTTCTGGAGAGCCAAAAAGCCCTGAAATAACGTGGTTCACCTGAGGCCTGTCATCAGTGGCTGTGATTTTTAATTTGCCATTAAAAAAGCCGCCTTTGTTATGAATTATTTCTTATTTTAATTTGAATTCTTAATGCATCTAACAATTTATTGAGCTCTAATTGGCCACTTGGTGCATTACTCATTCTTGTCCACTAGGGGGAGAAATAGACACGCGCAGCGATCCTACACCTGCAGCTTCCGTGAGACAAGCTGGAACAGTCAGTAGTCTGCTTTGAAACAGGGGTGACATTAGGCCTGGACCTGGATAATATAACCTCCCTGTCATGTTTTTGCATTGCTTACCTTTAGGCATACCTTTAGGCATGAAATTATCTTTTCATGTTGTTCACGGTGCTGTGTGGCACCAGAATGCAGTAATAGCTCCACAAATGTAAGGTAGAACTGAAACATTTGAATTCAAGGCTAACGTTAGCTTCGCTTAAGTGGGTAAAAATTGGCATTAGTGGGAGAGTATTAATACTGAGGGAAAATGAAAAAACATGTGCTGCATGTAAAGATAATAATAATATAAGAAGAAGAACAAGAAGAATGGTGTCATGACATGAGAGGCATCAAATGTGACAGCCAGAAACTAATGACGCCTCTGCTTAGAAGTATAGACAACACATAGACAAGATTCTGTGCTCTAAGCTACTCTAAAATACCTAATAAGATGCCAAAATGAGGAAAAGATGCCAAAATGAGGAAAAGATGCCAAAATGAGGAAAAGTAAGCTGTTCACTTACAAAGAAACAAAGCTGTACTTGGTGAACTTCGAGCCATCTTTGAATAATCAAATATTCACGCTAGTTTTGTTATCACATGTACTTACTTGAACGCTTCTCTACAGAATACAGGCAATTAATAATAGACAGTACACCATTACAATACAATACAATTAGATTTTAGACATTGCAACCATGTACATACAATACACACAGGTGACAACATATAATACAGCATTCCGCATGAGGTAGTAATATGTGACAGAGCACGGTAGCAAACAAAAGTGTCGCAGAGATCCTCCCTAAGAAAGCTCACTTTGTTCTTCTTGAGGACAGGAATAACAGTGGTGATTTTGAAGCATGTGGGGACAGTTGAGCTTGGTAACATGTGAATACAGCAGCCAGTTGTCCACTGCATGTTGTTAAAAACCCATCCTGAAATTCCATCTGGACCGGCAGCTTTGTAGATGTTCACTTGGTTAAAAGTTGTGCATGCGGTGCTGCAGGGGATTGCACTGAGAGATCTAAATTTGTGAGATCAAACTGCATTTAAAGCATGTTTAGTTGAGAAATTTCCTTAAATCCCTGAAGAATTAAACTTGGTTTTCACTGTAGTGAGGCTTTTTTCAAGCGGTAGCCATATTTGGTCCGTGCAATAATAGAAACCAGTTTTGGTTACACAAAAACATTTTTTGTAAAAACTTAAAGGGGAATTCCACCAATTGTACATGATTCACTCATTAAGATTGTTAAACACAGTTTGATAAGAAATCCATTATTCAAGAAAAAAAATTACACACTCTTAGAACTAATGAGTCTTCAAAATGAGTTTAAATATTTAAATGTTGACCCCTGAGAATAACATTTACACCGATCAGGTATAACATTAAAACCACCTTGCCTAATACTATGTAGGTCTCCCCTGTGCCACCAAAACAGCTTTGCCTTGAAGGGATGTACTTGGTCTGGAACAATGTTCAGGTAGGTGTTATGTGTCAAAGTAACACCCACATGAATGCCAGGACCCAAAGTTTTCCAGCAGACCACTACTCAGAGCATCACACTGCCTCCGCCGGCTCGCCGTCTTCAGACCATCCTGATGTCATCTCTTTCACTCTGACTGGATTGCGAATACGCAGCCCCTCAGCAAGCTGTGATGCACTGTGTACTCTAACATGTTTCTAAAATAGCCAGCATGAATTTCTTTTGTACTATGATAGCTTTGCTGTGAGAACAAATCAGATAGTCTTCACTCCCCAAACACATCAGTGCGCCTTGGGAGCCCATGACCCTGTTGCTGTATCACCAGTTATCTGTCCTTGGACCACTTTAAGCACAGACCACTCCACGAGACTAGCTGTTTTGGAGATGCTCTGTCCCAGTTTTCTGACTTTCATGTTTTGACCACTCATTTCTCTTTAGTTTTGGAGGAAGTACCCATTTACTGTGTTGAAATCAGAACAGTGTGTGATCTTTGAGCATAATATCTAAATGTGTTGAAATTCTGCACAACCTGTGTCATTTTAACGCATCTTTTTTAGAGTGCTGCGTCTATGATTTAGGCACTTTTATGTTGCACACAACATGGTTAGTGTTTCCTTACTGCTCGTGTAAGTAGGCCTGTACAATCTTGTATCTAAAGGGTGGGGCTCTTCTGTTTACACAAAACCTAGAGAACAGTGTCACCTAAAATGCTGATATGAGTGAGACCATTCACACACTGGGAATTAATTTGAATATGCATTATTATATATAGATCACATTTACCTAACATTTCTTAGAAAAGCCAGGTTTTCAAGATGCATTGTAATGGAAGGTTACAGTTACACTATAGGTGAAAAAGATTGTAGACACCAGCTCAGCCATTTAATACACATTAATAGCATCTCTGAGAAGGTTTTACACTACATTCAAGGTTCAAGGTTCAAGCAATATACAACACTCCTATACCACTTGTTATAGGGAGATAGCAGCTTACTGGAGAGCTAACAGTAGAGGTGTAAAACAGGTGTTCATGGGTATTTTTTATAAACCAGAACAACAGACATATTTCATTGACTTGCGCAAGGCTCATTTTTTAATCAAAGGAAAGTTTGTGGTTCAAAAAAAAGTGCTTACTTACAGTAACTGTATCTCTTACCAAGGCATTTAAGGTTAAGGATGGCTGAAAATGGGTGGAGCGAACTTTCTTGCCCAAAACCAAGTGGGAAAAGTGCATGTGGCCATGTTCATGGGCTGATAATTTTTAATTAAACCACAACAAATGTAGTGAACACAAACTCTGGCACACAACAAACACTGGCACAAATGCTTGACCTGAGCTTTACTGTCTTGAGGTCTGTTTATGAGTCTCCTATGTGATTAGCTCAGTAAAACTGAGCTCCGCGCTTTGTCGCTTTCCAGCCACCATGCCATAGCCGTGATGTCACAGACTCTCTCTCCGATACACACTCATCACTCCTCTCTCTCTCTCCCCATACATTACAGAGGTGACTTGAACACGAAAATCTACATTTTAAACACGGATCAAGAATCTGAATACATGCGCACTACACTGGATATTCATAGACAGTTTGGCATTGTAACCATGCCAATATTTCAAAAACTGCAGGAGGATAAGAGATGGAAATACCAAAATGTTACCACAGTATAAATGCCATAGTAAAACAGCATTTATATATAAACATACTTTTATAAAACTTGACTTTCATACAAATATATTACATATATTGTATCTATTTGTGAGAAATTATACCACAGTATGTTTACTTGAGTACATTTTGGATCTCATCAGTAGCTCTGGAAACCTGAACAACTGTTTGTATTTTGTAGCTTGGGCTGGACAAACTAGTGTGATCCAATGAGGCCCCGGCTTGCAACTTACAGTCATGAGAAGGATCTACACAATTTTAGGGAGGGTTGTTTTGATGCCATGACTAATCGGTGTATATTATGAAAATGTCCTCAAGGATTGAGATGTTATAAAACACAATAATGCCCTCTGTTCATTTTTGTTCATCATAGATGAACTAACTGAATGGATTTTTGCAAAATGATACCATGGTATACGGATGTATATTAAGGTTTGTATAACAAAAAGGAGAAACAAGTCAAAATTCAATCATGGTAGCTGCTGCTTTAGAACCTCTAAATAAAAGGCACTTACTGTAGTTCAAAATGATAACTGCAGTGAGTGCTTTATCTTTTCATATAAATATACGTTTATTCACTTTAGCACATAATGTAAATTCAGACAGATGACAAACAAATGGTCAATCGCAGTCATTGCAGCTTTACACTATAAACATTTTTGTGCTTTGTCCTATTTATCATGCCAGATTCATTTCATTTGATAATTACTTGTATCAGGCTGGATGAAATGTGTAGAGAAGGGAGAGCATGGGATCGCTAGTGATTAGAATTTTAAAACCCGATTTAAGACTATGCAGTAAACACTATGCAGTGAAATGTGGATTTGCAGGATCTTTGCAGGACATTTATAGCTATTCAGTTTTCACACAGAGTACATAATTCCTGTTTTATTTTCTTTTTGAATAAAATATGCCAAATATATCGGCTCATATGCACAGCAATCAACAGAATGAAAAACACAGCTCCAAGCAGTGTGAGGATAACATCCACAGAGTGGTAGGCCATCCGGGACATCCTGAAAGACTGTGTGCGCAAGTGAGGAGCACCTCCATGCCTCATAACATATTCGATCCAGAAGACTGCGCGGTCCATAGGTTTCATAGGCTGGTCTCGATGCAACCTAGACAGTCTCTGCATGTTCTCCCTGTAGGATGGATTGTACAGCACCTCCTTCAGTGCCTCCAAAAACACAGTTCTGTCCAAAGTTGCAATGTCCACAAGTTTTGCAGTTCCCTTTTTCCTCATCCTGAAGAGGTTGTCTGGCTGATCAAAGAGCAGTGGGAGACCTAAAAGGGGCACCCCGTGGTAAATAGCCTCCTGAACACCATTTGTTCCTCCATGGGCGACAAACACTTTAGTCTTGGGATGTCCAAGGAGGTCATTCTGTGGCAGCCAGTCCACCATCAGTGTGTTGTTGCCAAGGGTAGAAGGTCGAGGTCCAGTAAATCTCCAGATTACCTTTTGAGGTAGTAGGGCAAATGCTGCTGCTATCTCTTCAGTGATATCTTGTGGAAGCTGACCAATGAGAGTCCCTAAAGACATAATGATAACACCATGCTCACCTGAGCTTAGAACAAATTTTTCTAGGTTATCAGGAAGTGGGTTAGAGGGTTTGCACTGGAAGCCACCCATGTATACCACGTTTGGCATTGTGGGTCGAGGAAACTCAAAAGTGAAATCATTTCTCATAAGCCATATGTCTGCATCCTGAAATAAGGTGAAGTAGTCAAGATCAGGCCCAAAATACTTCTCACAGAAGGCATCGTAATGTGGCCTTGAGATCACTGCTACCTGAAAAAGGGTGAAAAGGTAACACAATATATTTTTAACCCTTTGAAAGAATGTCATTTGATCTGTTAGCTCTGTTTCAGGGACAGGTACATAAGAGAGAGGAGTGGGTGCAATAGCAAAATGACCTTCTCCGTGGACTGTCCATCGAACATTGAAGACAAGAGGAATATTAAAGCGGTATGCTAATATTGCACCACCCCCAATAGCAGGGTCAGCTAGGACTACGTCATACTTGGCATCCTGGATTGATTTCATCATGGCTTCATCCTCAAATATTGTGGTCATTATATTTACCATGTCTTTATGCAAGTCTCCAAATTTGAAGAGGACTTCTAACTCAATAAGAAACTGAGTCCAGAAAGAGCTCCCTTCTCTCCGGATCGCCAACATCCGTTCAACAAATGAACCAAAAAATTTCTCATTAAATCCACCTTCATTTGGAATGGTGATGGAAGTGTAGTAAGGAGACTCCTCCTTAATATACCAGCTGTTAGAAGCTCGGATCACAGTCAGGTTGTGGCCCCTTGAATGTAACTTCTCAATGATGACTTTCATGTTTACCCAGTGGCTTCCATCCATTGGAAACACCAACACTTTGCCTCCATATACTTCTGATAATGAACATAAAAGTATGCATAATGTGACAGGAACTGAATGATGCATCTTCATTTGCAGTCCTGCAAAGAAAAATGTTTTATGATTGTACAATACAGTTAAATGAAATTGTAGATTTAGCAAAACTCATAATCTTTTCCAAGAACATGGTGAATTGTTCAAACATACTGTCATGAGTTATAGGTATGATCTTGGCTGAATGGTCTGTCCGTCTGTTGTTGTCCATTGTGATGCTAAAATTACTTTAGCATAAATATAATTTGTTTTCTGCAGGTTACAATACATTTTTGCTTAAGTAAGCAATTAATTGATCTTTTCTTTTAAAACAATGAGAAATATAAAGAATATTTTAAAATCTCATCTAGGTATTCCCAGGACATGTAATATGGTTTTTGTGAATTGTTGGTAAACATATGTATATGAGGTTTTTATATGTTTATAGTAGTAAAATCAGTCCTAAAACTAATTCCAACCACTTAAACATTTGTCTGTATACTACATTAGACCTTGGATACTGGATCCCACACATCAGTCATCTTGGACATTTGTGAAACTAACTTGAATATTTTGTTTTATTTAACCAAATAAAGTGTACATTATTGCAATAACCAAAATATTGCAATTTTATCCTTCAGACTTTCACAGTTTTCAATTCAGATATACACCAATATCTCTTTTCCAACTCAGTAGTGATAAAGTTGAAGGTCAAACTTTTGCAACCTGTTAAAATGGGCTTGGTTATAAAATGTGCCTTGAGTTGCAAGATTATTGAAAACATGTACATTAGAAACTGATGTAACTGTTGAGAACTTTACATAAAGTTAATAAAAATTACACTATTCTGAACATATAAAAACACCTCTTCAGATTACAATTATTCTATTTAGAAAGTAAAGTTTTAGGAAAGTTACCAATACTTACCCGACTAAAGCAAACCCCACTGGCTGTCCAGACTTTAAGCCTCAAGAGGGAGAAAATCTTCAGGTGACTGGATACAGGTTTGCACTGCAGTTTTTTAAATAAGTGCATGTGGATGAAATGTCCTCTTGAATTCGTGAGACGAGAGAGAGGTTAGAGGCATTAACTCTACTATGTAATTAGCTCTACTGAGCACAGTGTACAAAGGGCGTTTCTACAACTTGAAAGAGAGGAATTATCTTTTTTCAAGCTGCAGGTATTCAGGCAATGCTGAAAGAGCTCATTACCCATAAAAGAGCATGTTCATGTTTCTTTACAAGTGACATCAACTACTTTTATGTCTGACAAGGCAGCTATGAGATTAATTTTAAGGCCATAACACGTATGTCCTTCCAAACAAGTTAACACTGGTTATAGAGTAATAGCTCACCAATTCTCTAGTGCTGTCTCAGTCAGATTTTCAAAAACATGTAGATAGAGTTTCCCTTTGGCTCACACACCCACTTTCGACCACATTCCAGTGAGGTAATGAAAGGAAATAAGAGTCCTACGGGCATTGTTGTGTAACACAAGATATGAAGGGAGGGAAACTGAATCGGGATTTTTTTTCTTTAAGGCACATCATGTAGAACAAATGCATTCTGTGCACTGTAAACCCAATGACGTGCCTTGTAATCACATTTTAAGCACATAAACTTACAAATGTGTGGCCTGGGATAAGAGACCCCACCAGCACTTTAATTTGGTTTTAATTTTTAAGTTTGTTTTGAATCCCTTTGGAACCTCTTGGAGCACAGGCAACAGAGAAGAACAAACACAAGCAGTGGCTGAGTTTACATACACTTTTATTGAATGCCCATAGGTACTTTCCCTTGGTCCAAATGCTGATTCTCCCTGGTCTGAGCCCCCCCTCCCAGCACACCCATGTCGGACACAGTAGCCTTTCTTATAATACAGTTTTTCACAGTTTTCCACTCCACCTACTTCACACTTGTTTACAGAAACACAGCACACACAATCTTATTATAGGGGGTGGCGGGAAACAAAGACAGGGACACCCTCACATGAACACTAAACAAAAAAAACCCACATTCAACAAAGAGTTCTCCACAATTAAAGCAAAAGAAAAGAAAAGAAAAAAAACAAGACAAATTTAATAGTTCTTGGGCCTCCGTGTCACGCCACAAGAAAATGAATGAAAAGAAAGAAATCAAACCCTCTGGCAGCGCCCAAATGTCCCCTCGTGCTCTGGTGCTCATTCCTGGGTCTCCTAGATACTGTTTTTGACGCTGACTCAATCCTAGTCCTCTTGCCGCATCTGCTCGCAGCCACACAGTAGTGGTTTCCTTCCTTCCAACCAGCCACCCCGGTTGTTGCTCCATGTGCTGGCGTCCTCTCTCCTCTGTCACGCCACGGACCCTGCAGCAAAGAGCCAAAACAACACCCTCAGACCCTTCTCTTCCCCCCCTCGGCCTTAGGACTGGCACACACGCTTTCAGCTAGCTTAGCCACTTCCCTTTGTGCCGGCTGGGGATCGCAGGGGGTCTGAGTCACTCTCTCTCTCCTTCTGGTCTGCTCACCACTCATACCATCAGCCTCGTTCCACTTCCCGTTCCCCTCGGTCCCGTACCGATCGACCTCGGTGCTCTCACCTACTCACTGCAACCGGGAATCAGAATCAGAAAACTTTATTTATCCTGGAGGAAATTGAAAATTGTCTGATTCCAGTGCTTGCATGCCCCATTCCCTTGGGGACGATATGGGGTCATCCTCACCTTGGTGCCCCCCTACGTTTTGCACAGCTCCTGGAGGACCTGGGATTTGAACGCCGATCCTTGGTCCGACACTCGGGACACCCGTACCTCCGGATCACCTCTTCCCAGATAACCCTAGCTGCTGTTACAGCCGTCTGATCTCTAGTGGGCACTGCAAAAGCAAAACTGGAAAAGAGATCAACTGCAGTTAACAAATATGGGTATGGGTCCCCTGGCCCGCCCAGCGACAGGAAGTCCACGGTGAGAACCTCCCAGGGGTAAGATGTTAAGACAGCCCCTAGGGGATACACTCACCTCGCCCTGGACAACCCACCAGGCATTCTCCACAGTCCCGCTGCCATTGCTCAACATCACTGCGCAGCCCAGGCCAGTAAACATGTTCTTTCAAGGCCCACCTCATTCATCAACCCCGTATATGCCCCAGAGCCTTATGATAATCTTGCCATACTTGTTTTTGTTCATTTTGGGGGACCACGATCCTAATCCATAAGCGGTGGTGGAGCACCCCTTGCACCACCTGCAGGTCATCCCGCTCCTCCCTCAAGCACCGGCCTGCACCGGATAGGGCCTGTCACTAATCCAGGGTAGGCCGGGCTCCAGAGGCCACCCATTCTCGCACATGAGCCACCTCAGGATCTTGGCCCTTCTGTTCCACCCACTCTTCATTTGTCCTGACCTGCGCCACCATCGATACCCTCGGTCTTGGGACAGGGCGTCAGCATTTTGAATGCTCCCGGCCAGGCTTATGGCGCAGCTTGAAATCGAAAGGGGCCAACGGGCCGGACCATTGCTGCTCCACAGCCCCCAGCCTGGTCATCTTCAAGTGCAACAGAGGGCGATTATCCGTGAAAACATCAAAGTTGGCCCCCCCACAGATAATCTTTGAATTTTTCCACCACCATCCACTTGAGCACCTGCAGCTCCAGCTTAAACGCATTATAATTTTGGTCATTTCTTTCGGCCTCGTGCAGACCTCGACTTGCATACGCTATCACCCTCTCTTGTCCTCCCTGTAGCTGGGTCAGCACAGCCCCTAGCCCCTGGAGGCTTGTGTCCGTGTACAGGTGGAACGGCAGGGTGTACTGCCTGTAATAGCCGACGAACCCTAAGCAGGACCAGACATCCTTCACCGTCACAGGCTGTGGCCAGTGCTTCTCTGGATCAGTAGTCACCCCTTCTTGACTCACCACATGACCCAGGTAATGCACTGCCCGCTGGAACAACCAGCACTTTTCTGACTGTAGTTTCAGTCCATGGACCTTGAGTCACTGAAACACACTCTCAAGATGTTGGAGATGAGATCTAAAATCACTTGAATACACTATCACATCATCCAAATAAATGAATAGATAGTCATGAACTTTCTCACCCAAGCATTGCTGCATCAGTCACTGGAAGGTGGCCGGGGCATTACACAGTCCAAAGGGCATCCGTTCTAACTGGCAGAGCCCAAGGGGGGTGGCAAAGGCGGTCTTCTCCTTGTCCTCCGGGTGCACTTCCACCTGCCAGTAGCCACTTGCCAGGTCCAGGGTCGAGTACCAAGCAGCCTTTTTCAGCCCAGTGAGAGATTCTTCAATGTGGGGGAGGGGATACACATCCTTCTGTGTCACAGCATTCAGCTTCCAGTAGTCAACACAGAATCTCCATGAGCCATCTTTCTTTTAACCAAGACCACTGGGGCCGCCCACGGGCTCGGACTTTCTCTCACAACTCCTTCCTCCGGCATAGACCTCAGAAGCTTGGGGTGCAGACTCGGGGGAACTGGCCAATAACGTTCCCAAATCGGGGCGGCAGTGCCCGTGGGGATGTGATGGTGGACCATGTCCGTCCTCCCGTGGTCCTCCTCGTCCCAGACTCCTCGTCTGAATTAGCCGATGTAACTCCTTCTTAATGGGGCCACTTTAGAGACCAGCCACCAATTGGCTTCTCAGGGCAATGTCATTATCCTCCCCCTCCCTCGGGGGCTCCTTTTGTCGCCCCCTGAAATGACACTCTCTGAGACGAAGGATGAATGACCCCACCCTTTCCCCGGGCTGCTGTTGACAGCCCTCAGCCTAGCCAGCCATAAAACTTCCCCATAAAGCTGCTCTAAAAAAATCAAAGATTTTAGCAGTGGTATCCTTCTGGTCATTTCTTAATAATTCAACCTCCTGCTTAGCATCACCCGCTAATGCACTCAACACAAAATCTACCTGTTGTATAGCTGTGAGGGTCTGGGCCTGGATGCCAACCTCCACCCCCCAAACTTGGCTTTCACAAACCCATCGAACTTGGCCACCCATGTACCTCCCAAAAACCATGGAAACCACCCAGAAGGACCTGTTCCCACTACTTTGTTCTCATCCATTGCTGTGCCAGAACAGATCCTGCCGACTACGCAAAATTTCTGCTGTGTGGTGGGCCAGGGTTAGAGACCCCACCAGCACTTTATTTTGGTTTTAATTTTTAAGTTTCTTTTGAACCCCTTTGGGACCTCTTGGACCACAGGCAACAGAGAAGAAACAAACACAAGCAGTGGCTGAGTTTACATACACATTTATTGAATGCCCATAGGTACTTTCCCTTGGTCCAAATGCTTATTCTCCCTGATCTGAGCCCCCCTCCCAGCACACCCATGTTGGACACAGCAGCCTTTCTTATAATACAGTTTTTCATACTAGCAAACACAGCAAGCAGGTTTCCACTCCACCTACTTCACCCTTGTTTACAGCTCGCAGCCACATGGTACACCCAACATACAAAATGGCACTCATCACGCACAGACACAACAAATGCATAAAAGTGTTTAACGGCAAAGAATTTTGGAAGGTGAAAGAGACGATGTTCATGTTCTTCTAAAAGAAAGATCTGTGTTATATACCTTTTACTTTGCTTAAAAATATTAATTATTTTGCTTGTAATACAACTTGTTTTGTGAGCGGGTGAGATCAACCAAGAAACGTTTATGATCAGTAGAGGTGGACAGTAACGAAATACATTTACTTGAGTACTGTACTTAAGTACAGTTTTTGAGTATCTGTACATCACTTGAGTAGTCTTTTTTTGGAAACATAACTTTCACTTCACTACACTTGAAAGACAAAACAGTACTTTTCACTTCACTACATTTCTGTCAAGGTTCTCGTTACTCGTTACCTTCAGTTCTGAAAGTGGGTGCTATTGTCTCAAACGTGATTGTTTTTTTAGCAGATGACAGCCTATCAGAAATCATCAGTAGTGTTATGTCACGTCTGTACGCTGTAACACTGCAACGGCAGCATTTCTTAAACTCGGTCAGTCAGTGGCGGGAGAATCAGAGATGGGGACTCGAGTCTGAGACTCGGACTCGAGTAACACTTAAGTCGCACAAACAAAGACTTGTGACTTGAGTTTAGACTTGCCCTCAACGACTTGAGACTTGACTCGGACTTGGGTGTTGTGACTCGTGAGTCATAACTCGTTAACAATGTTCATTTTATGGAATTATTTATTTATATCTCGCACTCTTTCCAACGACCCCTCGTTTGCCATAATCCGAAAACCGTTCACCTCGCCCCGGTGTCCCATTTCTTTTGTCCGAGGTGAACTGTTTTCGGCTAATAACCGGGGGGCTATTATGTTAAATGAGGGGTCATTGGAAAGATGTCACTGAGCCCTATCTAACTGTGAAGTTTCACATTGCGAGATATATTTTTCATATTTAACATTTAGATTTAAGATCATTTAAGGTAAATCCTCCATGTTGGTCAGGGGAGATCACAGCACGCAGTCCCGCCCCCTGCTAAGTAACAGCCAATTGTAATCATGGGGCGTGGCCAATTAGCATATCTTCTAAACATTTAGAGCTC
>JBBIGA010000126.1:11470622-11486490 GCA_037576975.1 Alestes dentex
TCTGGCTGGGTTGTAGGGGATCAAATACTTATTTCACTCAATGACATGCAAATCAATTTATAACTTTTATGTAACATTTTTTTTTTCTTGATTTTTGGTTGATATTCTTTCTCTCTCCATAAATGTGAAACAACCTCATAAATTGGAGACTGTTCATTTTTTTGTAAGTCAGCAAACTCAAATAATCAAAAAAATCAAATAATTATTTCCCCCACTGTAGTCCAAACAGTTCACGGTAACACGTACTTATAACATTTCTCCCTAAAACACTAGCAACCACCTGGTGGGTCCTTGACTACCAGTATGCCACAACCCAGAATATTTTTCCACAGAGGGTAACATCCAATTCCAGGCCGCCAGTGTACGGGACAAAATGGTAGACAAATCAGTAGACAAAACAGCAGCAAATGTTGTACATTCACACTGTGAAGCAACACCCACAATGGTCTGGAGGCACTGGTCACACAGTCACAAATGCTAGTAGTCACAAACAAGTCTCTCATAATCAGAAACCGAAAAACTTGGACAAGGCTGTAACTCAAAGCTGATGTGGAAGGGAGAACGACAGCGTACTTGAGCCATGCAGAGTACTTGAACACTCATTCTAAACAGGAAACCATGTCACCCAGGAAAGGGTGTTACACAGGCACAGACCACCCCTGAATACCGTGGTTCTTACACACTGGCACAGTGCAGTGCCAATTAATTAGCGAAACTGCTAATCAGCCAAAATTAAATAAAACAGTAACCAGTGAATCATCTCATTAAGATCACTTAAGCACATAATGTAAACTCAGACAGACGGCAAACAAATGCAATTTATTTCAAGTAAGACAGTACTTCAAATGTAACAAATGTAGCGATGTAGACCAGGATTTCTCAATTCCAGTCATGGCAGCTTTAGATTATGAACATTTTTGTGCTTTGTCCCATCTAGCACGCTGGATTTATCCCGTTTAATAACTACCAAGTGGATGAAGTGTGAAGAGTAGGCAGAACTAAAAATTTGCAGAACATGGGATCAGTAGGGCTGGGATTTTAAAATCCTAGTTTAGACTGTACAGTAAATATATACTGAAAATGTGGATTTGCAGTATCTTGCACATTTATAACTATTCAGTGTCAACACTAAGAACATAATTCTTGCTTTATTTTCTTTCTGGATAAAATATTTTCCAAAAGATATCTGCTCACATGCACCGAAATCAACAGAATGATCAACACAGCTCCCAGCAGTGTGAGAATAACATCCACAGAGTGGTAGGAGATCCAGGACATCCTGAAAGACTGTGCACAAATGAGGAGCACCTCCATGCCTCATTACATACTCGATCCAGAAGGCTGCGTGGTTCAGAGGTTTCATGGACTCGTCTTGATGCAACTTAGACTCTGCATGTACAGCACCCTCCAAAAACACAGTTCTGTCCAAAGATGTTTGCAGTTCCCTTTTTCCACATCCTGGAGAGGTTGTTAGGCTGATCAAAGATCTATGGTAAACCTAAAAGGTAAATAGCCTCCGGAACACCATTTGTTCCGCCATGGGCTACAAATACTTTAGTCTTGGGATGGCCAAGATCATTCAGCATGTTGTTGCCAGGGATAGCAGGTCGAGGTCCCTTGAATCTCCAGATTACCTTTTGAGGTAGTAGGGCAAATGCTGCTGCTATCTCTTCAGCGATATCTTGTGGAAGCCGACAGTTGATGGTCCCTAAAGACATGATAACACCATGCTTACCTGAGCTTAGAACTAATTTTTATCAGGAAGTGGGTTAGAGGGTTTGCACTGGAAGCCATGCATGTAGACCATGTTTGGCATTGTGGGTTGAGGAAACTCAAATAAGAAATAATTTTTCATGAGCCAGTCTGTACCCTGAAATAAGATGAAATGGTCAAGATCAGAGTACTTCAAAGTACTTCTCACAGAAGGCACTGTAATACGCTTTCAGAATCAGAATCAGAAAACTTTATTGATCCTGGGGGAAATTGCTTATGTAATGACTGCTACAACACACAGAGACACAGAGACAGTAACAATATAATATAAAGTCTAAATAAAACCTAAATAAAAATCTGTAGAAAGAAAAAAGCTCGATATGAACATACAGAATTGCTTGGTATAAGTACTATAAAGAAGAAACACAGTTGAGTGAAGAACTACCGAGCAAAAATAATGCACATAGTCCTTCACACAATGACAGTTATTTAACCCGGTAAGGAAATATACAGACACAAATGGCAGCTTGGAGTAAGTTATTGCACTTATTAGAAAGTCAGTAGTAATATTAAGTAATGAAATAGTGATATTGACCTAAGTAATAATATTGCACATGAAAACTATTGCACATAAGATATTTCAAGTAATGAAGTGATTTAGCACCCATTTAGAAAACATCACATGATATTGCACATTGTGATAATGTTTTAGCACCTGGTAAGAACATTGCACAATATTGTACATGGTAGACTGTTGCACATCGTAGACAAGCAGGAGGCTATTGCACAGATTATTGTGAGGATGTGTGACAGACGGAGGAGTTGTAGAGTCTGATGGGGGTGGGGAGGAAGGATTTTCTGTGCCGTTCTTTGAGATCACTGCTACATTAAAAAGGGTGAAAATGTAACACAACATTTTTTAACCCTTTGAAAGTATGTAATTTGATCTGTTAGATCTGTTTCAGGGACAGGTACACGGGAGAGAGGAATGGGTGCAATAGCGAAGTGACCTTCTCCATGAACTGTCTATCAAACATTGAAGACAAGAGGAATATTTTAAAAACAATGAAAAATATTTTTTAAATCTTACTTCTTATTTGGGCAATCCCCAAAAGTGTGATATGGTTTATTTGACTTGGTGGTAAAAAAAATGTGCACCTGATGTTTTGGTTTAAAATTAAATTTGGGATTATATATTGTAAACGCAACACCACAAATGAAAAAGGTCAGTATTTCAGAATCCGAACCACTTAAATATTTGTCTGTATACTACATAAGATCTTTGTATTGAATCTCACAAATCAGTCATCACGGACACTTGACAAACTAACTTCAATACCTGCTTTCCAACTCAGCAGTAGTAAAGTTCAAACTTGTCCAACCTGTTAACGTGGGCTTGGTTATAAAATCTACTTAGAGAGGCAGGAGTATTGAAAACACGTACATTAGAAACTGATTTAACTTCAAAGACCTGAGAACATTACATAACTTTCATAAAAATACACAATTCTGCACATATAAAAACATGTAAAAAACAAGAATTCCATGTAGAGATAAGTTTTAGGAAAGTTATTGATACTTACCCAACTAAAGCAAACCCCTGTGGCTGTTTAAGAAACAGAAAATCTTCAGGTGACTGGATGCAGTTCTGCGCAGCAGCTGTTTAAACTAGTGCATGTGGGTGAAATGTCCTCCTGGATGCGTGAGCAGAGAAAGAGTTCAGAGGTTTATTGAACAGTGTTCACTAAATAGCTCTCCTGAGCCCAGTGTCCAAAGGGCAATTCGGCAGCTTGAAAGAAAGGAATTACCCTTACCTCAGTACTGAGGCCTATAGGTTTTAAAGCTACAGCTTTTCAGGCAACGCCGAAAGTGCTCATTACTTAGAACCGAGCATGTTCAACAACAATAATTCATGTCTAACAAGGCTGCTCTGATAATTTCAGGGTCAAAACATGAATAACAAGTTAACACTGATTATAGATGTGCTATTGGTGTCAGTGATAGGTCCAACTTACCTGTTCTATAGTGCGCTCAGCCAGACCTTCAAATACAGTGAGAAAGAGTTAGCCTTTAGCTCACACACCCACATTCAGCCACATTCCGGTGAGGTACTGAAAGGAAATGAGAGTCCTACAGGCATTGTGGAGGACTGTTGTGCAACACAAGATTTGAATGGAGGGATTTTTTTTCTTCAAGGCTCAGCATGTAGAACAAATATATTCTGCGCACTGTAAACCTAATGACATGCCTTAACCCTCCTATTGTGTTCATTTAGGCTTAACTATCTTTGTGTTCCCAGTCACTTTTGACCAGGAACATTTTAGTTGATTATAAATCCATGACAGTATATATATTTCTACCTCATGTTGTGTTGGAACTTTCTACTAACTCAAATTTATGTGAACATTACAAGTTTTGAACTTCTATTTGCTATTTATGGCTTGTAGGCCTCAATCACCTAAAGTCATACAACTTGATTTCTTAAAAAAATTATATAATAAAGAGATTATTTTGACTGTAATACCTATTAAGATGAAACACTTTGTGCTGTTTATCACAGAGCACCTAATTTCAAAACAGGACACTCTCTTTAAACCATTTAAATTTTATTAAAAGTGGCACAAAATAACATCTGTCGTGTTCCCGGTCAGAAGTGAGCAGTACGATTTATTTAGTGAAGAAAAAAGACAAAAGTTTTTTGTAGTTGCAAAGGTATAAAAGGTGGTTGCTATGGCGTCAGAGTGGGTTGCTAAGTAGTTTTTATGCGTTTGCTATGATTTAGGAGGTGGTTGCTAAGTAGCTTTTATGCAGTTGCTACGTGTATGAAATTGTGGCTAAGGAGTTTCAATATGGTTGCTATGGGATACAATGTGGTTGCTTTGGTATAGGAAGTGGTTGCTAAGTTGTTTCTATGGTGGATGAGGTGGTTGCTGTGGTATACAAAGTGGTTGCTAGGGTGTTGCTAGGTGCTTGCTGTGGTGTAGGAGGTGGTTGCTAGGGAGTTTCCAGATGGTTGCTATGGTGCAGGATGTTGTTGCTATGTAGTTTCCAGGTAGTTGCTAGGGTGTAGGACTGGCTGGGGAGTTTCTATGTGGTTGCTCAGGTGAAGGAAGCGGTTGGTATGGAGATTCTAGGCGGCAAGCCCATCTCAAAATTTCTTTAGGAATTTTTTTCATTTTATTTAAACGAACTGTCAACAGACGTGGTTCCCATGGAGTAAAAATTGAATTGGAGACAGGTTCCTGTAGGGGAAGCGGGGACATAAGGTGTGTGTGTGTGTGTGTGTGTGTATGTGTATGTGTCCTCAAAGGCACCAGCATGGTGGGGTGTGGGAATGTTCTTAAACTGTAGCTTAAACTCTACACTAATCATAGTCTTACTAATTAATTTCTAATTGAACAAGTTCAATAAAACACACAAAATACAATAAAAATCCTCAAATAAATTTGTATGCATTCCAGTGCCGTGTGTGAACAAAGTCATGGAACCTTAGAACAAACCGATGAAATTAATTGCATTTTCTAGAGAGAAAATTTGAAAATTGTTCAGATTTGACCGGAACACAATAGGAGGGTTAAAAGTGCATTAAAGTATTAATGACAAAACATTCTACAGGCTACCCTTTTTATATTTGTTTTTCTTCTGAGATTGGGTGCTGGGTCGATGGTTCCCAAACCCTTACCCAGAAACCCCAAGCCCCCCTCCCTCATTTTTGCACAATATGTGTAGGGAGCTGGAGCGAAAATGTGGAGAAATACTGGGCTAGTTCCTAGCTACTCCCTGCAAGCATAAATTTAGGAGTGGTAGCCAAACTTGTTTTGTTGGATTCAAAATTATACTTATACTTCAGACACCAACACCTACGATCATACCGTGTCTGAGAAAAGAATAGGAATCTGTTTTGTGACAAACATGACATGCTCAACAGCTTAAAAAAAACAAAAAAACAAAAACACACAAATAGCACCCTCTTGTGGCAGAGAAGACATGCTGGATGCATACGTAAGTGCCTGACTTACTGGAGATGAAAGTGCTATATATATATATATATATATATATATATACACACACACACCAGTCTGTCATCCTTAAGCATAGATGTCTTTTTCATTTGTTCAAGTCTGTATGCAGCCACGTGCTGGTCATACGTTTCAGGGAAGAGATATACACATGTGAAACCCGACAAACTACAGTTGTCAAAATTTCAGCCAGTTGTCACTAATCTTGCACAATGGATCAGGGTAGCTTCCCGTTCTCACTAAAATCAAGCAGAAGCTTGTCCGATTTCACTTGCTTAATCTGTTGGTCTAAAGCAACTGACCAGTTTCATGAGGTGAGATCCTGCTAGGTTGAAATGAAAACCTGCAGTGACACTGCTCCTTTGCAGGCAAGACTCTTGGAGACTCCTGCTTTAAGCCCAAGGTTATTTTTGAAGTCACTGTAAAAACCTTACAGCAAGCCTTTTAACAAAAGACGTTACAAATAGCCCTCGTAAAATTCTTTATTCATAAACTTGATGCAAGTTTACAAATTTTACTGTACATGGTCAAAATTCTCTTGCAATGGGAAAAAACAACCTGAAAGCATGCCAAGAGTATGTATGATAACTAGTCCACCATGAGATGGCACCGGAAAAGAACACCGTGATCGGTCAATCTGAGGTCGGTCTTCAAAAAACAAACAAAAATAAAAAAACCCATTGCTGTCCAGTCATACATGGTAACATAACGGAGAATGTTACCAACAGCAGTCCAGTTGGACAACAAGCCAGCTTCAATTGCTTTAGGAGGTGCAGGTGTGTTTAATTCCCAGATGAACTAAAAAAAACCAAAGAAAGTACGTCTGAAAATAGAGCAGCATCAATGTGAAGAGATACTAGAACTCAGCTGTGCTGCTCTTGGAGAAGATGAGTCAGAGTAGTGCTGGAAAGGAATGACGAGATCCTCTTTACAGCGCAAACAACCAACATGTGCTTGAAAGCAATCCAATACACAATGCTTAACACTTCTATACGAAAACATACAATTAGGTAATGGATTTAAAGATTTGCAAGCCAGTATAAGATATGGCTTTCCTGTAATCTTGACCGGCTCAGGATCTGGACGTCACTCATACCCTCTGCAGTGATCTAGGAGGCACACACTTAATATTTTGTGCAAAAAGGGCAAAATGATCAGGAAAGATATCTTACATCCAGGGCCATTATTAAGACTGTATATTACATAAATATCACCAAGCCATCAGACATGATGAACTTCATGGGAATGAGAGAACAACAAATATCCATAGCGAAGACCAGATTGCTGACATCATCTCACTCCTCTTTAAAAGAATCAGTCTTAGGACCTGAAAACATAAGCAAGACTGCTAAACTCTTCATTTAAAAACAAAACAGCAGGAGTGAGGGAGGGCCATATACTTCATTAGTGTGGGCCTATAGTAATGCATGGTGATGAAATGTGGCAATGCAATGGTTTTCTGTCCTGAGTTACCACTTAATTGTGAGATGCACTCAAAAAGACCAGTCTGTTTGCAGCAAGCACTGAAAACAAGGATTTTACGATGTGCAAATAAACACTGATCCAACCAGCTTAAGCACAAAGCACGACACAAAGTTTTACCCACTGTAACAATGTCAGTCTAGTAGACTTCTTGGAAGCTTCTTGGAAGATATTAAAAAAGTTAAAGTAGCAGTACTAGAAAAGAAGTATTCCTCATCAATGTCCATTTACCCTATGTGTATGCTAGCTAATGGATACGGACTGATTTTTTTTCACTGAACAAAAAAAAGAACAAACAAAAAAACCAAACGAACAAAAAAAAAAAAAAAAACCCTGATACATAATCATTAATTTGCTTATAACTTAAGGTTCATTGGTGAACTGGTATCAGCAATTAGTAAATGAAGTACAAGTCAAGGTCACGACTAAAATGAATAAAAGAATATCTTAACACCTTCAGAAACTTGAGTACATGGTTGGAAACCCCTGAATAAATCGAGTTTTCAGTGCTTCTCCCCTTTCAAAACATCCAAATAAACACGGTCTTAAGCCCTCAGCTGAAAAATTCCATGACTGACTGAACACTGTGGCACATGCCAAGGCTGAGGGGGAAAAAAAAGAAAAAAAAAAGAAGGGGAAAAAAAAAAAAAAACTTCACATGAACGGCACAATAAAGATGACTTGCACCTCAAATCCATTTACAAGTATACAAGCAGACCTCTGTCCAACCATAGAACGACACATTCTCTTCTTTAGCCCATTGCAATCAAGGCCTGTATTTGACCTTTACAGGCCAAATACATCACAGGTTACAAAGCAAGAAACAGGAAAGGGAGTGGTATTCATCCACAGTTAATATTTGTGAACTGAAACTACACACAACTGTCACACTCTCCCTTGTCTTATCTTTAATCATTGGAATTAGGGCTGCTTAAGAAGCGTGAGCATATAACTCTGGCAAATAAGGATTCCTTAACAATATGAGCATTATATGTACCGATACATGTGAACACAGAATGCACAAGATAAAGAAGGTCAGTGCCAGCAGATACAAGAGAAGTGGCACATCTTCATATTGTCTCTTATTGCATCCATTCCTGTTTGAATTTCAATCAATTCTGCCAAAGTCGTGGCCACAAGAATCCTTTAAAGGCAGGAAGGGAGATAAAAATCCAGAAACTTCTTTTATATCCATTCAGGCATTAATCCGAGCCATACCTGTTGTTCCAGACAGTAAAACCAAACTGAACGTCTGGTGGCATCTAAAATCACTCTGTGCAAGACACCCATTAGTACCAAGTCTCTGTGTCTCTTACACATCCCTCTTTTCCCTGCAGTGAACTGGAGAATATAATAAATGAGAGCAGGGGAGAGTTATTACAAGAGAAACAGCAAGTAATGGAGAAAGACAGAAACAGATAGAAAGGACAAGTGCACATACACGCGCACATGCACAACTTCCACAGAGACCAGTGGGACCTTGCACTCCAGGTGAAGAGAAGGACTGGGGGGAGGGTTAATACTACAAAAATAAAAAGCAAATGGTTGATCAAAAATCCCATTTTCCCAGTGTGCAAGAAGAAATGCCACCTTGTTAGCCATCTTCTTTAGGGGGTGTGTACCAGCCTGTGGGGAAAAAAAAAAACAGTGATACACACAAACATTTTGAAAATGAAATAAGTTCACACCCAAATCAAATAGAGTGTCACTGAGTCATTTGTCAAAGTGTGGGCACTACACTTACCATTCTTTTCATGGATCTGGACCAATGACTTATATGACTGTTGTGCTCTGGCAAGATTATACTGGTTCTA
The DNA here is from genome assembly GCA_037576975.1 of Alestes dentex. Taxonomy (NCBI): domain Eukaryota; kingdom Metazoa; phylum Chordata; class Actinopteri; order Characiformes; family Alestidae; genus Alestes; species Alestes dentex. Next base: position 11,479,651 of record JBBIGA010000126.1, read on the forward strand.
TTATAAAGGGTTAAAAAAAAACAACAGAATTCTGTGTCATAGCAGGTAATCATACTGTATATAAGCTTTCAAAGACATGGCAAAATAACCTGGCACAAACCTTATTTGCTCCAAACTGTACTCTAGCTTTCCCTTTAACTAGAGTAGCATTGATCTGCATGATGACAGATTCTATGGAGTAGGCACTGCTCCAGCCCTGAGGGGTGTAAAAAAACAGTGTGTTTAAAATATAATGTTCTACATGTTACAGTTAAAGACAATCTAAAAAGCCACAAACAAACAATTCAAACCTGTTTGGTTAGCAGTTCCATACACAAGGCTCCTCCTCCAAGGACATATCTAGAAGTAACATTCACAATAAGTGAAAATGATCCATGAAGCAAAAACCTAGACTTGGTGTGCCCCTTTAGAAATCAATTAATATACAAACATTTCTGTAGTTAAAGAATCCCTAGGGCACAGCATCATTTTGAGTTGTTTGGGAGGTGATGTTCTTTAGCAAAAGCAATGAAAGACACCAGAGCAACCCAACTACAAGGGGAATAAAATTAGGAAAAGAGTCACATAGTTCCAAACAGATTTGTGAAAACACTGTACTGTACTGACCCTCCAGAGAGTACAGGAGACACTACCCGTACAAAGGGAGGATCAAAAGGAAAGTTATCCTGCAAGAAAAAAAAAGATGGAGATGTAAATTATGTAGCAGTTTTACTTGAGTGCATATGTCAAACAAACAAAAACAAAAACTCACTTTGTAAGAGAAGTTGAGGAGAATGTAGTCCACCCCTTCTTTTTCCTTCAAGACTTGCAAGTCGCTGTGTAATGGACTATCTGGATCTACCCTGTAACAAAATCAGAGTGTTAATGAAAACAAAGGCAATAACCTTCTTTAAACAACTGTAGAGACTTAAGCATTTACAAAAAAAATAAAACAAAAAAGTCTGCACTTACGTCCTTAATTTGACATGCCATTCATACAGACTGTCATTGACTAGCTCCACTGAATAGATACCTAAAGTATAATAAAAGCAATGAGATGTTGGGTCCCCCGAGGAGAATCCATGAGAGATCACATCATATATAAAAGGCTACATGTGGTGCTTTAACTCCAAAGTAAACAGAAACAGCAACCTCCAATTTCAAATTGTCATCCCACCACATATTTTGCCTGCATCAGGAGCCTCTTACCAAACTTATGCAAACACAAACACATACAAATGTGTATGTAGTCTACAACAATTCGTTTCTGATGTCTTTTGAGTGAGAACAATAGCTTTGCTTTTTCTCGGAGACATAATTTCGGTAAGTTTGAGAATGAGGTCACTAACCTTCTCTTAACACTACCAAAAAAAGGAGAAAACTCAGTCTGACATGTATGTTGCATTGTCGTTCATCTAAACTCCACATGTACATGCACACTGACCTGTCTTATAACTCTGCGACCTATAGATCTCCCTGAGTTCCTTCATGAGACGGTCAGAAGCCTGAACAGAGCCAGAGACTGCACCCTGAAAAAACATGAAAACACAGACATTTTAGGAAAACTACTTTGTACACACTGATTTTAGCACAACAATGAACCAGCTTATTAACATTCGTCATGCATCAGTATGTCTTCTACACAAAAGTCAAGGATTGTTAAAACATGTTTTTTGATATCCCTAATAAGTGTAAAAAAACGAGTTCATGCACTAGTATGGGTATTTGTCAGGTTTAAAAATACTGAGAGATAAAATAGACAAGGGATAAAGAAATAAATTTGTTAATCTTCTTGAAATACAGGCAGTCATATGATCAAGTGAATTATGAGGACTTAAAAATGATGGGGGTGAATGACCAAATGATTGACTGGGAAGAAAGAAAAGAAAAAACGAAGTTATAATAAACATCCCAAATTGTAGAAAAAATTACCTTACCGAGTTGACACTTACATTCAAGTGGTCCTGCCTCTGGTTCTTGCGAATTTTCTCCAATATGGCAAGGTTTTCTTTCTCTATGCCATCATCTTCTGACTTCTTGCCATCTACGGGTTCCTCCTCTTTCATCTCGTAGTGGTCTAAATCTTCAAGGTCCTGCTACCACAGAGAGATCCAGAAATGTATTCGAAATTTCATGCAAAATTCATGCAATGGGGCAGCTGGATGGCCTCGTGGTTAGGGCGTTGGCCCTGCAGTCAGAAGGTTGTGGGTTCGAATCCCAACTGCTAGTGAGCAAGGTACTTGGGTACCAAGGTACAAACTTCACTTGGTGAATGGGTTAAATGCAGAGAAAGAATTTCACATTGTTCACATTGTGCTGTGGTGTGTTCACGCGTGACTATAAGCATTAATAGATACATAAATTAATTAATTCAGGAGGACCAAATACAAACGACTACAGATTTGATCAGACTGTTAAATATTTGAAAAAAGCAAAAACCTCTGCCATTTCTTCCTCTTCCTCTTCTTCTGATGTTACTTCATCTGTTGTTACATGCTAGAAGAAACAGAAGAAAAGGGAGAATGAAAACACAGAAAAGAATTACGCTATCCAGGTGCCCCCCCCCCCACACACACACACAAAAAGGCAAAATTACTGCCTAGAGTGATCAGGCCAACCTTTCTTTCATGAGTAATGGGTCCAGCGGGAAGCGGCTGGTCCAGCATCTCCACGTCAGGGTGCTGGGGCAGGTTATAGAGTCGACAAAGATCACAGATCAGCCTTTTCAGCTGCTGGAGGAGCTGAGGGGGACAAACAAACACACAGATTCTACAACTAATCCTCCAAATACCCACTTATTTCATTGTAGACTCCCAACTCTCACAATAAGAATTTAAGGGGACTTATTAAGCAAAAAAAGTTATAATGGGTCTATGGGCTATACAAAACATGTTCATGAAGTTCTTTACACAAAATCACTCTCACATAAAGAGATTTCACCAGCTTTTTTCTTGACAATTTCAGTCCCTTTCAAAATGAGCTGTTTAAGGGCTCTGTCCCATTCATGCAAATAAACTGTTGCTGGCCACGCCCCACCCATCCCATGCTTATGAAAGGAAATGAACAAGCTAGTTCATACCTACCTGCGATAGAAACACGAACGTCATTATTTGAAAGTACTTACATCTCCCTCACCTGCTGACTTGTCACGGACAGTAGGTACAGATCCCCCCATGACGCTGAAGTTAGCTCCTTATTCACAGCTCCTTATTCGAATTTTTGTTCCACCTTAAATACTTCAGGTGGAACTTTTTAAGGTGGAACAAAACCAATTGTTGCTGAGACATGGCCATCGAAAATTAAATGGAGCCACGCAGTTCTTCGGTTTAATTTGTCTGGGAGAAAGTGTAGGGATTTGTGCTGTTCATTGCAGCCAACAACACAACACTTAATGTGTGACTTGCCTGGCCTGTAGACATAGTGCTTGGCTTATCTGTGCTCGTAAAACTAGCAGACAAAATGGCGGATCTTCAACTAATTTAGTGGGTGGAGTCTCGACAGATGAGGGGTGGTTCTATGCAAATTCGACCAGTATATTACATCACACTAGGCCCTACATCCAAACGGCTCATTTTGAAAGTGCATGAAACTGTGAAGAATTACGCTGGTGATCTCTTTATGTGAGAGTGATTTTGTGCAAAGAACTTCATGAACATGTTTTGTATAGCCCATAGACCTATTATAACTAAAGTGAGTTTTGCATAATATGTCCACTTTAAGAACAGATCAAGAGGGATGAAATCATAAGAACACAGACTGCTTACTTACCAAGGTACTGCCTTTGCGGACATCCTCCAGTCGCTCTAACACTTCTGTGAGGCTTGGATCGTCAGATTCCACAAACCATATAGGTGGAGTAGAAGGATAGGACTCCTGGGAACAAGACAAGTTGAAGGAATTGTGACAAAAGGAGGTCAGCATGGGACGAATAAACACTGCTGAGCCCTCTTCAGTGGTTAAACTAAAATAAGCAGAGTTGGATCCAGGTAAGCAGCATTTCAAAGCAAGCTGTGGAGTAAGCTTTTCAGTACCGACCAGAGAAGTAATGACGTGTTTGCGCTTTCTGCTAAACTAACACCCACCAAACCCACTGCTCCCCTCCCTACATTGTTTTCCCACTTCAATGTAAACTGCAAACCCAGAAGTAGGATGATGACGTTGAAACGTTCACCATAGGCAGTCAAGAGATCGATATTTACAGCACCCTTCTTAACAACTGTAATACTTTCAAAAGATCCAAAACTATAATTTAATACTCCACTACTGTTAGTTAAGCCATGCCTCTTATCAAATCATGAACCGCTGGTGCAAGTACTTTTATCATGATAAACCTATGTTGCATATATTAAGAACTTAGATTCAGAGATGGAAGTTATCGTAACACCTTAACCGTACACACTGTACACATTTCTTACCAACATTTCACAGTTGTTCAGAGCTGAACTACAGCAGCCATCCGTGTTACTACTAAAAATAATTTGCACAAGTTACTCACAAATAGACCATAAACAAGGGCAGCCGAGAAACCAAATCATTCACCAAAAGCAGCAACTTTAAATCCTAAGCGTAAATAAGTTACCCACCTAACTAGCTTAGCTAACTGGTGGTAGTAGTATTACATTAGGTTTAATGCCATATCAACAATGGTCACATCATGGCAAAAAGGTATATTAAACGATATAAATTATTTGAAGAGACTTAAATAAACAAACAATTAACAAATAAATAATCTAAGATTATTTAAATCAATATTTGATTTTAAAAATTCGAAAATTTTATGATGTGATAAACATCTTCCAGACTACTTTCTCAGTAAAAATCGTTGCGTTGTGTTACTTAAGTGCAGAACAACGAAGTAAAATATGTTTCTAGCTAGCTGGTAAATCTGAGCAAATGCTGTTAAACTGACGGGCTATGGAGATACAGCGCTCTACTTTTTTATGATGTTATATTTGTTAATTTGTGACTGTTTTGAACTAGACATTCTTAAAACTTGAGGCATTCCGGACGTATTAGCTAGTATGTGTCACTGTTCTTGAGACAGGTTGTTGCTGTTTTATGAAATCTTTCTTTAAAAACGTAGCAAACAAGCGTTGAGCAGCTAGCTCGCTAGGCTGGCTAGGTGCTGGCTAACGTGTCAGCCCTGATTCACCATAACACCACCCAAACCCGGGCTGTCCACACAGCTACACGGCCACCACTGGTCTCAGCCTGAGCTACATGACCACCAGCTGGCCAGGTAGATGTCTCTAGCAGTTTTAATTTCGCTGTCGAAGCCCCAAATACATGTTTTGTGCAGTTGGCTGTGGCCAATTCTATCGCACTGACTATGCTGCTGCGTTAGCTGAACAAAAGGAAGTGCTGTAGCTCACTCACAAACAAACTACCCTCTTTCAGCTTTAACACACACTTTCTGGACTTTTTGTATATGAGTCAGCCAGCTACCTTCACTAACTAATGGCACTGGAGCCGAGTTAGCCCAAAGCTAGCTGTCTTAGTTGGGAGAACTTGTTTAACCTAGTTAGCAAAGTTAGCATGGTAGTTGTGGCTGGTCCAGTAATTTAGGCTGAGCCATTGAAGGCAGAAGTCAAACCAGATTGGCTCCTTTTTGCATCTGGACTAAACTGGAGACTTGGAATCGACCGACAACAGAAGAGCCATCCAGTGTAGGCGATAGTGTGTGAAAGCTGGCCAAGGCTGGCTCACGGTAGCCCGGGAGCTGAGCCACAGCTAGCCCCGCTCCCTCTGCCCCTCACCGTAATGTTGCAATGGATGATCAGCAGCTTGTCCCCCGTCACATTAAACTGGCAGCTCAGCTCGTCTGGTTTCCAGTCGATTATCCTGAATCGTTCGTGGTTTGGGTCAAAAATTGACTCCAAAAACTTTAATTCGGCCTTCAGCCCCGATACCGACATCTTCCACCACTCATCTCCAGGCTAGCCAGGCCGTGGGGGGAGGGGGAGGACTCGCTGTGTGTTTTTACAGAGCAACAAAAGAGGAGGGGGGAGAGAGAAAGAGTAGAGAGAGATAGAACAAGGGAGAGAAAGGGATAAAGAGAGAAAAAAGAGACAAGTGAGAAAAGAAGAGAGTGTAAAGAGAGAGAGGGAGGGAGAGAGACACAGAAAGAGATGAAGAGAGTAAAGAAAGACAGAAGTAAAAAGAGAGAAAGATAGAGGGAGGAGGGATTAAAGAGAGAGAACGTGAGAAAGAGACAGAGAGAGAAAGAGGAAGAGAGAGAGAATGAGGGAGAAAGAGAGAGAGAGATAGAGGGAGAAAGAGACGAGAGAGGCAAAAAGAGAAGAAGAAAGAGGGAGGGAGAGAGAGTAAAGAAAGAGAGAAAGAGAGAGTGAGTTAAGAGGGTGAAAAAGAGTAAGGAGAGAGAGTGTGTGAGAGAGAGACAGAGAGAGAGAAAAAGAGAAAAAGAGAGTAAGGGATAAAGAGAAAAAAATGAGACAAGAGTGAGAAATGGAGAGGGAGACGGAGAAAGAAAGAGAAAGATAGAGACCCTCATTTCTACTGCTGGAGGGCCAGACGGTACCAGTACAATCAGGGAAATTATCACTACACTTTATTTTGTTTTATTGACAACAATCGCAGAGGCAGAGTTCAGAACTGTACACAAACAAACCAGCACACAAGACAAACTGAAAGAGAAGAGTAATTACAGAGACATAAAAATGACAACAGAGGCAACAAATTAAAAACTAATACTACTAATAATAACAATAATAATGATGATAATGATGATGATGATGATGATGACGATGATAGTAATAGTAACAATAACAACAACAATAACAACAACAACAACAACAACAACAACAACAACAACAACAACAATAATAATAATAATAATAATAA
>JBBIGA010000126.1:11486590-11498898 GCA_037576975.1 Alestes dentex
TGTGTGTGTGTGTGTGTGTGTGTGTGTGTGTGTGTGTGTGTGTGTGTGAGAGAGAGAGAGAGAGAGAGAGAGCACAGTGTTTCGGGGGAGTGGTAAACACTGTGAAAGTAAGCCATGAGAAAGTAATTGCTCCAATGATCTCATCGTCTTTAAGGCTCTGCTGTGAGGGAGACTTTTCTCTTCTGATGCTTTCCATCAGAGGTGGGTGGAATAGCCTGAACATATCATTACATTTACACAGTAAAAGTATTGTTACTTCCAGTAGGTAAGTTGAGAGGTGAGTAAGTTGGGATGTCATAACCCATATTAGCAAAATGATCAAAATGCACTTCTTTTTTGTTAGCCTGCCATCACATTGTGTGTGTGTGTGTGTGTGTGTGTGTGTGTGTGTGTGTGTGTGTGTGTGACTGTGTGTGTTGGCTGGTGGTGTGGGAGCAAGTGGGTGCTCCCATAGAAATAACAAAGCACCTATTGGTCACTTAATAGTAAGGAACAGTGAACTGTATAGTATATTACACATGTTGTAATGTTTCAGTCACTCAACAGCCATTCCACAGTCACTTCACAATTTAGTCATCAATAGCTACTTCATTAGGACTCGAAAATATAAATACTGCCAAAGAAAAATATGAATATTATGAACATCTGCTGTTTATGACCAACAATTAAGATAAGCAGATTTACTTTGCTATGTAGAAAAAACTGTACTGAATGGTGAATTAGATAATGAAAGAATGCTTTTAAACACAGCAAACTCAAGTATGTTACGTACACACAAGCTGAAATGACTGGGCTTTTTTCTTAAGCAGCTAGTAATAAGGGTTGTGATTTTTGGGCCTTATTTTTGATATTGAATTTTAGAATAATAATATATCATTACGCCCTTATTAAATAAGAACATCTGCATTTGCATTAATTTAGGCACTAATTTTAAGAGGAACTGAGTAAAGTGTACACTCATCCAAATACACTTGTAGTATTATCCTTTAAAAATACTCAGAGAAGTATAAATACATCAAGCTCATGTAACTCAGGAAATGTAACTAATTCTCACCTGCCTCTGCTTTCCACATGCCTGTTCTAATGTCTTTCCACATATTAAACTGTTCATGTACCTCCTTCATGGTGGGCTGTAAAGTGTCCACTGAGCCAAGATCTGTGATTTCATACAAGCAAGGAGGGAATGCACTTTCTGGCCATTGTCCCTTCTGTGCCACTAGTGAACCACAGAAATTCCAGAGTCTGCTTTAACCTTTAGAGTGGACAGGTCAGAGGTCAGTTGACTTGGATGAAAGGTCAGATTAGTTCACATAAAACATTGGCATGGTAGTCCCCTTTTCATGGTTTAACTCTTAAAAAAGAACTGTCAAAACATAACAAACCTATTTTTATTTTTAACATGTTAGTTATGATAATGGTTATCCTTTTGATAGAAACAATAAAGATAGGCTTTAATTAAATACAAGTAGTCAGAAAACTGTACCAATCCAGAAAGAAAGTCCTTACTAGTTGGAAATGAATAGAAATGTAACAAATATGTGATTTCTAAACACATATCTCTTACATTTTAAACTGAATAAAGAGTCAAAAGGGAGCATAGACATAAGACATAATAACATAACAACCCTGTGATTCCAAAGAATATGTGCACAAATAAAAAAAAAAATAGAAACACTGCCAGAGAACAATTAGGTTAATCAAAAATGAATTAGTGTTGTTCATGAACAAATTCTAAATGGCATTATCCATATCATCATACAGTTCCTTGCTCATCACTCTCTATGATCCCATGTCATCAGATTAGCTATTAGTCTCTGAGCCTACTGCTAATTCAATGTCATAACCGACAGTAATCTTATCCACACCCACACCCCTGATCTGGCACATGGCAACAACTGTAAAATAAAATTTGCTGTGGCACATGTCAGTTCATGAAGCTTCTCCGCCGGAAGTAATCAGTTCAAGGAAATGGTGTTTCCTAAATGAATTTCCTAGAAAGCAAGTCAGTTCTCCCAGCAGAGCCTGCGGTTGCTAATGGATGGTGGTCCCTAGGGGGTCAAGAGGGAAGCTCTGTATAAAGCATCTTATTGGAAGTCAGATAACTGGCTCCTGCTTTGGTTAATAATTACTAATGTACTTGTCACATGCATAATTTAGCCTTTAAGACTTCTTAGAAAAGGCCCAAGTTTTAAGTCCATGCAAAAGATGTGTTTCAGATTAAAAAGCATTTAAACAAGCAGTAAGAGGGAAGCCCAAACAAGAACATTGCTTCTTGCATTCCAGTCCTATTCTACCTCAGTTGCCACTGGTTTGTGAATCTGCATGTGTTTGTGCAAACAGCGCTCCACTTAAACAAAAGTGCATAAAGGGATGAGTAAATGATAACAGTGATGAATGAATCAAAAACATATGGAACGAGATGTGTGGCACAGACTCCACCCCACAACCATCCACCCCAATGTTAAAACTCACTTTTCATATATTCATGACTCCTTCACTTCATTGTCTGGTTATTCAAAGTGGGGAGGGGCCAGTGTCTAATTTCTAAACAAAGAGGACAATAGAGTAGACACCTGTTACCAGCCGCTGGCAAAGAAAGGAGAGGGGTGTAGCTTACTGCCTACTTCTGCTTAAAGTAGGCAATCTCTTCTTATTGGCTTTTATACTGTACACATTATGTTGGTTACACAATATAAATTGCAATATAAAGCAGATCTCATCAGTTTTCTGTTCTGAGTGTATGATTGGTTTATATGGCCAGCATGTCGAAGTTGAATGGGTTTATTGGGGAGGATGAGGGGACACGCCCTTGTCTAGTGACCCTGTCGGGCCTTTTGGTGGAGCAGGGCAGAGGCTCCCCTGGGACTGTTCAGTGAAAGGCTGGAGCAGATGGTGTAGCACCTCCACAGCCCTGCCCCCATCCCACTGAACATCTTCCTCATCTCCGTTCAGTTGAACTTCATTGACCGAGCATGAACACAAACCACTGTCTGGCTACTGTATCTGGGTTTCAGTTTCAAAGCTCCTTGCTTTACACCAAGAATACGTCCAACAACTGTCTGTCACAGGGATATTTATGCAAATCCTATGATATAAGAGACGAAAAGGAGAGCAAAAAGGGCTAAAAAAAATGGACTGAAGTAATAGATTGTGTACATCTTGAAATGAAGCATTCATTATCATTCTCAAGCATTTAATAATGTGCTGCATGCTGTTATGTACAGAGATGTGAATTATGTCATTTTGTCATTGGCAAAACTGAAACAGAAAACTCTAAAGTTATAAAAACTATAAATACTATAACAGTTTGCTTTAAAGTGCGGCAGCCTGACAAAAGAAAACACTAATGAAATGCAGTGTCTTTAAATGCCATGTTGCAGTTTTGGTTTTTCAAAAGTGCTCAATTTTAAAATATCGTAATTAAAAACCAAAAAGTAAAAAAGTTTTAAAAAGTGATGCTTTACTTTTTGATGAAACTAAGGGCATAAAAAGGCAAAATTTCACCATGTGAATGGTTTCTGTAGTCTGCCACACACAGGAAAAAAAATCAGGCACTGTGCCTGGCAAAGGCTCTCTAGACAGAAAAAAAAAACAATCATTCTGGACAAAAATTTCTCAACTTGCCTTTCAGTCATTTTTCTCATGCATAGTACATACCTAGCCTTAGTGTTATAAAGCTAGCTGGCAACAAACCTGAGTACTCAGACAGTGGGTTAGTTCTTTGAAGAAACAATGGCATAGATAGCTTTTATTTGATGAAGCAGTGTTGATGCAAACTTTTATTAGTAGACTGTGGGCAATGACTAAATTGTCAAGGGGTGGTAGTCCCGAACAAAACCAAACCTAACAAAATTTTTGTAAACCCAGTGAACAAGCCTTACTAGAAAGGGCACTCTGAGAGAAGGGCCAGTGCTTGAGCAAGGAGACTGAATTGAAGATGACTGCTTCCCAGAAGCCTGCTCTGGTGTTTTAACCAGATCTTTGTAAGATTCTCAGATTTTTCCAGAGACTAACTAAACTAAATAGTTGCACTTTTGGTACTTAACTAAACAGAAACAATAACTTTTATATATGATACTTTGCCATAATTCCAAATATTGTTTAGTGAGAACTACCCTCCATTTATAAATGAAATGCTTTATAGGAATTGTTCTGGAGCAAACTACATGGCTAAAAAAAATTGGGCTTCAATCTGAACAGAAGTACTACACAGAAGTAACTTATCCAGAAGTTGCTATATCTATTTCTCAGCCTTTTTCTTGGGTATCTGTTGTATTTCTATTCCTTTCCAGAGGTAGGGGAAACCGATAACTTAGGAAAATAATGTAAGTCAGTAAGAATTGCTGTATGGGCTACATGGTGTGAAGATTAAATATTTATTTTAGACTGCAGGGAAGAGCTCATGCCAGAGAAAAGCTTCCCTGTGTAATGTTCATGTGTGTTGAACTTTCAACTTCTCAGCAAATGATTGAAACTACTAAGGACGGTGGTGGAAAACATGTGTATCTCTAGGATAATGATTTTCAAGTGTTTCAGTTAGTTCATTTGTATTTTCTGTGCCTTACTGTTACAGAAACAAACAAACAAAAAAAAATATTTGCACTCAATAATGTATGTGATCTTGAGTCTATCAAAAGAAAATCACTGAACAAGAGTGGTGCTTGTGGTTGTGATATTTTATCTGTTCTGTCTAGAAAGAAAGAAAGAAAGAAAGATGTTTCCAGCACTGAAACCTCATCACAGCTGTGAAGCATGGTGGAGGGAGTGTAATGGTTTGAAGCTCCTTTGCTGTTTTGGAGCCTAAACATCTTGCAGCCATTAAAGGACCAAAAAATTCCAAGTATTTTCAGTAAATCCCTCATGAAAATATCATGCTGTATGTGACATAAAACTTAAAAGAGTCATGCAGCATGGTAATGGTCCAAAAGACAGGAATAAATCAAGGCATTCAATATTTTAAATGTAATCATGCTGTGACTACATCTAAAGCAGGCTATCCTGAAAATATGAATGAACTGAGAGGAAAAGGCTAAAATACCTTTTAACAGTTGCACAGAAATTTTTAGAAAACATTTCCATTTTAGACGATAAGGCTGTAAAGTCATCTGTCTGTTGATTGGTAAATAAGAAAAATTCTAGAAAACGAATTCATAAGTGTGTCACGTTTTAGTATAGGTTTGAAGAAAGGTTAGTACAATGCTGCCATATAGGGGCATCATCGTTAGCCCAAATGTGAAATGCAACATGTTGAGATGAGAAGAAAGTGCTGTCTCCCTGCCAACATCCGCATCTGCACTGTAAACAAAAACACATGCGCGTTCATTCACATGTAAGTGCCATGAGCTCATCCAGCCACTCTCTGTAGTTTTGTTGTATTCTCGTCTTTTTCCCATGGGAGTCAGATTTTGAAAGGGATTATTTTACTCCTGCTCGGCGATGTTTTAAGTGTAATATAACAGCCTCTCTCCCTAGCTACTTTGTTCCAGAAATCCATGACACACCGATCAAATGTGAACTGGTTTTGCAGCAACATGATATTTTCATCAGTCTAGGACCTACACTTGTGTTTCAATGGGGTTGCTGTTCTTTTCTGAGTACAAGGGGATTATTGTCCCTGGTAATTGATTTTAGGTTGAAAAATGCTAGAGAATTCCTTTAACCACAAGCTTATGAATTCACATTCAGCTATCTTTTGTGACTAAATCTCTCTTTATGAAGTGTCTGCAGATGGTCTCCACTCTATTAGCACAAAGGCTCTGAGCCAGCACTGCAGTCCAGCTGTTCCTGATTCACTGCTGTCTGCCTTCCAGGGAAATTTTACCCCTTACATTACCTCCCGAGATGTGTTTGGACAGACTGAATCTGTGTGTGTGTGTGTGTGTGTGTGGATGACTTGAAAGGTCTGCATATTGTACAGTGCCTGTGATAAGTCACATCTGCAGCATCTGGCAGCGGGTGGGCAGCCTTATCATGCTGACTCCCTACATGGTCAGCTGGTGCCGCTGACCACAAGCCTGCATGTGCTGTTCCTGCATGAGGCAGAGAGAGGGGGAAACATGCCCTTTTTTAGGGTTGAGAGGGGCTGTACACGTGGCCTTAGACTTAGGCTAAATGTCATAGAAGCTGCTGGTGAGCCTTCAGCTCTTCTGAAAGAGAGAGTGCAGGTCTGGTGAGTAAGGGTGCTGGAATGCACAAGAGGATGAATGATAATTGGAAAAGAAAATGGAAAGAAGAGAATCTTGCTCCCTCGACATACTCCAATTTGGCTATGAGGTTTTTTTTTCTTTTCTTTTTTTTTTTATTTACCATTATTTAGGGATCATTCAAGTTTGTAACGTAAACAGTATACAGGCCAAGCAATTTGCACAAGTGAAAAGCTGACTTAAGGCTATATGTTAGTTTTGGTTGCTTAGAAAAAAAACCCCAAATATTTGTATATAAATACACTAACATTAATACATAGGGTTTTGATCTTATGTCTGTCGGTGTGTTTACTTTCCAAATACTAGCAGCCCAGGATTTCCAGTTTTCACTGATTACGTAGTCTGGCCAATCAGTAATTAATTCAGTCGAATCAGGTGTGCTGGTGGTGGATTCATGTAGGGGCTGGGCTGCAAAAAGGAGAAGACAAACCAAGCCTGCATTCTTCTTAGCAGCTCAGAAGATATCAATAACTTTTTGACCTTCCTTTTTGAATTCCTTTTATTTTTAGCCATTTTAATGTCAGTTTGAATGCATCCTTGTATTTTTATTTTTTTAAATAAAAACATTACAGAATAGCACAAACGTTACAAGAGAGGGCACAAATACCCACAGAGAGCACTAATTTTGTCTGTCTGCTTAACATTAGACAAATGGCATCCTTTTGTTTTGAATAAACTTTGCGAAATTCTGGGTTGAATTATAGCACTACTGATTGACAGCTGTATTCTGTGTAAAAAAGTTCACTCTTGGATGATTAAAGTGGTGTCCATGTCCTATTCTGTGACTCTAAAAGTTTAAATTAAAAAAATACAAAGCTTTAGAAAAATACATATTTTAATTGTAGATATATTAAAGCTTTAAAGTCTAGTAAAGTAAAGTAAAGTGGCCCTTATAGTCAGGCCTAAACACAACCCAGCGCAGCACAGAGTGTGAACAGTGTGAATTTCTTTCTCTGCATTTAACCCATTCACCAAGTGAAGCAGTGTGCAGCCACGACCGGCGGATCACAGGGACAATTCCCCAACCACCAGCTGCCACCTGACAAGGGTAAATGATACAATTCTTACATAAAATGTGTCTGTAAAGCTGACATGGTAAAAAGTATCCAAATGTGTTTTAATGTAAACTTTATTTGAAGAAATTTGTTTTTGTTTATTAAAAATCCATTTCCGGGGCCGTTGTTGAAAGAACACCTTAATGTATCAGGGATCGTCAGTTCAGTTAGATTTTTCCTATAGTACGCCTGAGCAGGGAAATGACTGAACTATTCTGGACTGTGGCCCTCATAGACTGGAACTGATGACCCCTGGCATGAAGTTCATGTGTGACACTGTGATTATGTGTACTTTTTTACTTAATAAAGTTCCTCTTAGGACCTGGCGTGGCTTATAGAAGAATCAGGCAGAGACAGGTTTCAGCATGAATTAGAACTTCTTTTATTGTTTTTTTTTTTAAACAAATGTTCTCTACCCTGCATGGGTATCACCAGTAGTTCGTACAATACATGTATGAAAGAGGCATTTCTCTCAGCAGCAACGTGGGAAGAGATCGGGCCTTCCATCAGGAATTCCAGCCGAGCGCTGCCAGCACAATAAGAGCCAGCTGTTGTCATGGAGACCCTGGCAAATGTGCTAGTGCGTGTCCTCTTGTTTTTCTAATCGAGTCCTGAGGAGGCAGTGCCTCCAGAGGGCCAATCAGTGTTTAAGTTTGTGAGGTAATTTTCCTCAGAACTCCTAAATTAATCAGGTTACACAACACTTGTGTGCTAAGGCACCAACAGCCTGTGTGCCAAGGCACCATGTCATTACCAAAATGAAAGCCTCCTTCTTGAATTTGTCAGTGATTGGAATAATGTATTATTGTGTGTTGCTGAGAGTTGACTGATAGCAAGAAAATGAGCTGAGAGGATGAGTAAACATGCATAGGCAGACCCATATAGAGCCAGAGACACACATGGATAATGTCAGAGGATCAGAGCATAGCCCCTCTCCCCCACTGCGTATCTGCTTTGAAAGCGAAGAACACTGTGTACTGGAACGGTACACTGGCATTAAAACAGACTGGCTGCTGTCATTTATGTAGTGTGCCATCCAGGGAATTCCAATCTACAAGCCAGCTGTAGATTTATCACTCTAGTGGAGATTAAACACTGCAAACGTGTCATATTGTTCCATAACTCTGCAGTTTATGTTGAAATCCAGCCAGACATCAAGCAGTAGAAAACTGTCTTGAATGCCACTAGAATTCTTTAACATTCACACAAAAGCAGTTCACTCAGTGCATGATTAACTACAAGCTCCCTGTTCTCTTGACAGACAGTACATCCTCAATGGAAGTTGTTTTCTGCATCACAAATAGAATTCCTTTGTGCAAAATCATTCATGCATGGGTTTTTCGGTGAAATATATGCTGAGAAAAATGTCTTGGCCCTCGGTTCTGCATTCTGTAATCGCATATGGGCCGACACAGGCTCAGGCCTGACAATCATTTCCTTACCTTTGCATTTCCATCCACTAGAGCTGTCAGACTGCTTGCCAGTCAAATGTCAAGTAGCTTTTATTAGGCTCCACGTCTCTCTTTAGTCTTTCATGAGCACGAATGAGATGGTGCTTAACAGCTCAGGGTGAAGTGATGAAACTATTATTTATTTAAACACAACAGAAGAAGATGCCACCAACTGTATTTCGCTTTGATCTAATCCTTTCTCAGATCAGGCACAGCTGGATAACATCATATCATTGAATGGTTGCTTTGAAGTCTCAGCACAAGAAACATTGAGTTCTGCATGTACCTTTAAAAAGTGGTTCTGTAGTAAAGGTAATACTGATATGAAGAACCCTGATGAACCCTGACACCTCAAAGAACAATTTGAATCCATTCATTTTTCTTTGCCTCATTAAACAGTGGTACTTGTGAAAGAAATAAACTGTTACTTGTAGTTCCCTTTTAAAAAGCTGTTTTATATTGTACCTACAAGGCTTGCACTATTGTTGCCAGTCAGAAAAATAAATTTTGGAGCACTGACACAGAAGAAGCCATTGGTTTTTAACGAAAGACCTTTTCAACGAATGGTCATGGAACATTTTCGCAGATAAGATGTGTAAGTTTGATGAACCGTCTTAAGTTAAAATTAAACAAAGCTCCTACACCAATTAGAGTTTTCTGCCTAGGATTATATGTCCGTGTAAAGAACCATTTTACTTTCAGTGAGAGGAATACTTTAATGTAATTTTATCTGATTGGTTGCTTGAATCTGTAACATGTCAGATTCATTTGATAGACTGAATAAAAGAGATCTATCATCATTCTTTCAGATTGTTCATTTAAAAAAAATGTCTCCCAGCTGGTTCTGCTAAAAGCTTGATACAGCAGGCTCCCATTGCGATTATGAGCAACTGATTGTCCACTGGGGAGCCATTTATGAATTACTGTTTGATTCTCTGCCAACAATGCCCTCTGTGGCTGTCAGATGCTACAAAAATGGGCTTCACTAAGCTGTTATGCTATAATATTTATGTCTTTGTTACTTTTGGCTACAGGTATTTAAGAGATATTTAATAGAATGGTGGCACACCAGGGTTTGATTAATTAGCTGTTAGCACTAAGATTCTGCCAGAGCTGCAGTGCTGCCTTACGAACCAGGCCATCAGCTTCAGTGTGTTTCATAGTTTGATCCTGTGTCCTTTTTTAAGAGACAGTTTAGGTTTAGGCTTGGCTTTACATAAATACATAAAAAGACATAATTATTGGACAGACTAAATATTTTAATTTTCTTAGGTGCCTAAGACTTTTGCTCAGTAGTCTATAGTGCGTTTATATGTCAGGTGAAACAGCACTTGTAATGCTATACTCCTGTTTCTTCAACTTTTTAATGCATTCGTAGTGCGGACTGAAGCCCAGCTGCTTGTGTGCTGTTGCAATGACTCAAAACCCTTCATTAACGCGGATGTACAGTGCCCGACGGAGACCTATGGATAAATCAAACATGTTGCTTAGCACAGATCCATTCCATCGACAGTGATGTAACCCGAATTTTGGTGTGAGTCGAAACACACCCTGGCCTAAGTCACTTACTGATCCTAACTCAGTTGTAAAATCATAATCTAGAACATAACAACACAACTAAGCCACAGAAAAAGGAAAAGGAAAACTCCCTCACTCATGCGCTGCATTAATGCATATTCTTCTGCCACGCGCAACCAAACTAGTTTGCCCACGTAGTCCGTAAGTACGAGGCTAACGATGTAAGCCAAGCGGGAGTGGGAGTGAGCGTTGTAAACTTGAAACGTCTTATGTCAAGTCTGTTGTAACCCGAGGACCCCCTGTAATAAACAAAGTGAAACACCACAGCTAACAGTTTTCTCTGTAATAAGAATCCAGAAGCTGCACAAGAGACTAAAATCACTCTTCAAATCTTCTTCAGGTAACAAAAACTTTCCCACAGGCTAAACAGAAGCCATCAACAACACACTTTACATATACAGGAAAGGAATACTAGCAAATATTTAAAATACTGCCACTAGATCATTAGCACACACAAAAATGCATAATGTCAAAGCAGAGTACAGGAGGTGCCGGGACAAAAAATCCCAACACCGTCTTGTTTTGCCATCAGATATTTCAGCCTATGCTATACCAAGGTATGACACATATAAAACATTTATAAAATACTACTGACTATCCATAAATACTAAAACATTACTAGAAAGGTATTAATATATTAATACATTTCTGGTAATATATTAATAGCTTATTAAGTTGATCAAATCATTCCCAAACAATGCACATGATCCTGAAGGAATACTGATGCCATGAAGGAATACTGATGCCGTGAAAAGGGTGTACTTGGTCTGCAACAATATTCAGGTAAGTGTTATGTGTCAAAACAACATCCTCATGAATGCCAGGACTCAAATTTTCCCGAAAGAAAATAGTTCAGAGCATCACACTGCCTCTGCCGGTTTGCATCACATTTTCATGTGTACTTTTATATCAAGCCGTTCGTGTGATGTAAAAGTACACATGATTCTTCAGACCAAACTACCTTCTTCGACTGCCTCACAGTCCAGTTCTGCTCACACGCTCATAGGTTTACTTCGTGGTGGACAGGTGTTAGCATGGACACTCCGAATGGTCTGTGAGTATGTAGCCCCAAATGTAGGCCCAACAAGCAATAATGCATTGTGTGTTCTGACACCTTTCTAATAAAGCCAGCAATTTTATCAGCAATTTATGCTACAGTAGATCTTCTGTTGGAACGAACCAGACAGGCTAGTCCTCACTCCCACGCACTTCAGTGAGCTTGGGGCACCCATGACCCAAGGTTCACTGGTTCTCCTTCCTCAGACCACTAACCACTGCATACCAGGAACACCCCACAGGATCTGTCATTCTGGAGATGACCTCACAATTTGGCCCCTGTCAAAATTGCTCAGATCCTGCCCATTTCTCCTGCTTCCAATACATCAGCTTCAGGAACTTACTGTTCACTTGCTGCCTAAAACATTCCATCCCTTGACAAGCGCTATTGCAATAAGATCAGTGGTCACATATTCAGTGGCTTTAATGCAAACTAGGGTGGGTAATATTCACATTCATGAATTTTCATGATGCGTAATAGGTATAACAATATTTTGAGACAGACTGTTTGAAACCTGCTATCAAAAACTACAGACACGGGATTTATTATTGAAATGTATCACGTAGCTGCGCTGCGCTAAATTAAACAAAAATGATTGTACTCTGTTTATAATGTTGTAATGCATGCTTCAGGTCTCATATCCACAGTATGCTCAGCAAGGCATCATGTATTTCAACAAAATAAAGAAAATTATTCATGCATATCATAAGATCATAAAATATAGTCAAATTGCTCATTTCCAGACACATGCATGATCCCATACATGTTTGCGTGTACATAACTATACTGATTTGCATGTAGTATGTGACGTAAAGAGCAGACAGAAACATGACTGCAGCTCCACTTTTGTCCAGCAGGGGCGCAGAGTCTGTCTCCTCTGTGGTGCATTGTGTGTGTATGTGTGTATGTGTGTGTGTGTGTGTGTGTGTGTGTGTGTGTGTGTGTGTGTGTGTGTGTGTGTGTG
>JBBIGA010000126.1:11507689-11539272 GCA_037576975.1 Alestes dentex
GAGTTTAAGGTGTTAACATGGCTGTAGCCAAAAAATATCAGTATCATGTGGTTGCAGGAAGGAGGTTGCAGGGTTCACCTTTCAACATGTCTGTTTTTCGGTAGTGCAGAGTTTAAGGTGTTAACATGGCTGTAGCCAAAAAATATCAGTATCATGTGGTTGCAGGAAGGAGGTTGCAGGGTTCATTGTCATTCATCTTATTTATGTTCTAGAGATGTGTCATTGGACCACCTCCTAAGTTTTCTTTCCCTAAATTGCAACGTCCATGTCACATTTATCTCCCCTGAACCGGCATTACAAAATGAAACAACTTTTCCCTAGTCAAGATCAGAAAAGAAGGAATTATCGTTACTAGTCAGAATGGTGCTGAAAATAGAGCCATCACTGAGGCAGGTCCCTGAAATAGTTCTTAGGCGTCCGTAAATAGCATCAATCCAAGAGTTTGCACGGAACACAGTAGGAAGCAGTGATTAACTCTTTAGAGATGATGCAGTGCCTAGTTGTGCTCTACTTGAGTCTACTTGAGGTGGACTGAGATATCACAGTAATCTCACACCTCTTTGGTGTTTGTGCCTGTAATGTATTCATTTTATTGCTGTCATAAATGGATTTTACTGTAAGCACTCCTGTTATGAGTGGAATAACCCTTAATCTCCTTGGCCTGGATAGTACCCTTTGAATTAGACTGCTTGACACTTTTAGCAAACATATAGGTCAATCACAGCACACATAGCGTTTCCAATAACATCAGCTGTAGGGGTTGGACAAAGACATTGAGTCTCAAATGTGGCTCAAATGTCATTGCACTATTTTTGATCTTACATTATTGTCATGTGGCAGAGGGAGGAGTGCTTGAATAAGGCCCGTCTATGTGACTCTTGGGGTCAATATAACACAACCCAGGCTGACAGTGTGGCTAACATGACCCATACTGCAGTGACTGCAGCTTTATTTAGCCTGACCTAATTCCCCACTCTCTTTTCCTCCTTGCATTGCCAGCAGGCTTTACTACACGCTAGTTAGCATCACTTCCTCTCCTGTCCCTAGCAGCTCAGAAGTAAACAAACACAGAGAGAAGCTGTGCTATAGACACTGACCTCAATATCTTAGCAAACCAGACACAACAGGATGGACTAATTCCTGGGCATGAACAAACTTCAATATTATCCATGTTAATAAGGTTACGTGATAAGGTTATTCAGCCTATTGCTGAAATAGATACACTGCCCTGGAGATAAGTACAGCAGTGAAGTTTTCACAGACATCACTGTTGTAGGTCGTCTCCAGAACCTCCAGGAACCAGACACAACTATTTGGACTAAGTCCTAAACATTAGAAAAGTTCCTGTTATTGTTTGCCAAGGGCACAGGAGGGTCAGTTTAAGGGGGGTTACTTAAAAATGAAAACTGAACCATGTGACAGGTGCATAAAGTTTATGCTGTGCTTTAATCTCAGGACCAAGGAGGAAGCACATGCTGGCCTTCACTCTCCCAGTGTTTGTGGCATCATATGTACGGGGAGATCTCGCTAGTGGGTGGGAACTAGTAATGACTCAGCTGGAATAATGGAAAAAAATGGAATAAATATCTATTGCTGTGTCGCAATAGCCATCATTGCTTTTTTCCACATGTGTTTTTTTTTTGTTATGGTGCCATTTTAACTCCGGCCACTAACAAAAAACAGATTTTCCGGACACAGTC
Organism: Alestes dentex; assembly: GCA_037576975.1. Classification (NCBI taxonomy): domain Eukaryota; kingdom Metazoa; phylum Chordata; class Actinopteri; order Characiformes; family Alestidae; genus Alestes; species Alestes dentex. Next base: position 11,509,390 of record JBBIGA010000126.1, read on the forward strand.
AAAGGTCTGGCTTGAGACACGTTAAAAATGCACCAGAATCAAGACAGAATTGAGCTGAATTGTTTGTTTATTTAAATTGTCAGTTTCATTTATTTTTAGGATTTCATTGTTATTTCACAGTTTTGCTGTGCACGTTGTCTAACTTCCTACCATCCTCTAGAAGCTGCAATGCTGTCATTCCATGTTGCTACAGGAAAACAATATGAATGTTACATAGTAAGGTTTGAGTCATTTTTATAAAAGTAGAGATCGTTGACACTTAGGACAGTCATTGTTCTGGAACAGCCTGCCTCAAGCCGACTGAACTTAATGGCCCATCAAAAACACAGCAGCTCTGACAAAGGGCTCCACTTCCCCCAACACGTCCTGTTGTGAAAATGTCCCCTAAATCCCCCCCGTTGTCCAGCACTTCTTCCTGTTTTCCATTTGCCTGATATGGGTTTGTTTTTGCTACAACTGGACTCTGGTTGGACAGCTCCACACACACACACACACACACACACACACACACACATGCACTCACACACACACACACTTCCGTATAAACACATTTAAACTCCATTCATCTCTCTTAACACCAGATGTGTGTGTTTGGGAGAAGAGAGGGTCACCGCGCTAATTTGCCCATCTTCCTGCTGCCCTAATAGGAATCTAATTTGACAGCATGTCAAAGGGATGTTTAAATTAACAGCATCTGGCCATCCACGAGGTCAAAGAGTGCAGGATCTTTTCCCTTGGATTTGGCCTTTAAAACTGCGATGCTTCACACAAAATATATTTGTGTATTCTTGGTTTCTGTAGTTATATTGGCAGTTCTTGATCGTGACTGCTGGACCTGCAGTTCCTGTTTGCCTGAAGGCATGTGATCTTACTCACATCCATCACAAACATGTCCTGTCAGCACATCAATCACTGAACAGAAAGTTTACACAGTTCACATCCACTGTTGATGAGCTAATCGTTTACTATATTGAGATGTAGTAAACTGTGTATATTGTCCAAAGTAAAAATTATCATTTCTATTTCAAAAGGCTATCGTTACCCCTTTTGAGGTTTATCTTACCTTAAAAACCTCAATCTGAGCATGGTTTCCGGACAAATGATTTGATAACAGTTATGGTTGTGGTTGTATCATAACAATCACCAGTGATTCTGCTCCGAGAATTGAGGTTGCCACTTGGGACAGAATACAGGAGGACCAGTTTCTCAGATTAATCCTCACGGGTAAATCCACTGCCTTGTAGATAGTATACATCAAAATATGTTTGTGAGAAGGGATTAACACTTTGTATGTGTGGGATGGCCATGGGCAATTGGATAATAATAACAATAAAAAATGATAATAATAACAGTCTTTCCCTAAGGAGATTATGTTACTTGAGGACACACCAGAAGAAATACAAAACAGTGTTTGGAGCACAGGTTCAGTTCATATCATAGGCTTGCTATGGTTTGCTCTGGACAGTTGTTGGAATGTGGCGGTCAGTAAGTGCAATAGTTAAACTTTTTTACACTTAAAATGCTTAAATTTCACAAATCTGAGTGAGCTTCCAAATGTTTTATTTTCAAAATCCCAAGACTCTCTATTGTGACCTCTCTATATTGCCACTGAAACACAGAAAATGCTTACTTCTTGGTTTTGAAGATCAAAAGAGTCAAAATAGTGAAAATCTATTATGTTGGATCATATAATATTTGTTATTTTAAAATCAAGTTTTTGCAGTCATGAAAAATTATGCTGGAAACATTACACTCAACGTATCAACAGGGTCTGATATACATCAGCGATCAAATGGTGGAACGATGTTTTTCAATAATATAAAAGTTGTTTGGTGGCAGATCAATGCCTAAAACACTAGTCCAGCTTTACAGTATATGCAGTAAAATTAAATAAACAATAAAGCCATGAAATAAAATAATAAATAATACATGATAAATAAATACAAAATAAATAATAAGAAAAATAAGAATTGTTGATTATTCTAAAGTGTGTGATTGAAGTTGTAATCCTACAAGATAAGTCCAGTATATCTGTGTTTATCTTCTTGTTGATGAAATACTTGAAACATTGAATGGCATATTTTATTGTGTAGCTAAGAGTTAACAAATCTGCACTGTTTAAGTTACTATATGTAAAATAACCAAAAATATTATTAGAAAAAGTGATTCTAAACATTTGAAAGCTAGTGTCAATAATACAGTTACATAAATACCATGAACACCATTCCTTGGGGTCAGTTTAATCTTGTGTTAAGTTCTGTTCATGCTGCATTTGATAAAAAAGTGAATGTTGTTGTATATTGGGTGATTGTTTTATAAGCTTCACCTTAGATACATTAGAACAGTACACATGAATTCACATTCTACTGCTATTTCTGGATAGAGAGGGCAAAGTGACCCCTGTCCCCGATCCCCAGTGTAACTTGTGGGAGTAAGATTTGACATTTCTTTTCACAAATGATTTCTTGCAGCAAAAGTGTCCTTCTAAATATGTAGACTTTTTGGAACAAATGCTAAATGCCAGGATCAGTTAGCTGTTTCAGCATGTTCCTGTAAATGACACCGTGGAATCTTTGTAGACCCATACAGAGGACTATAAACTCAGAAGACCTCTGATAACAATCTTCTTACTAAACTTGTAAGATGCCACATGTGGATATTCATTGAAAGAGTGATTTGGAAGGCATATGCCTTCCAATCATTACCTAATTTTGATGTCGTGGTTTCTGGCCATTAATATTTTCTCAAGCCAAAAGGAAGAAAATTTCAAATGCTTGCATTAGCATTAAGCATTAAGGGGCTTTTGTTGTAGGTGACGCATTGTTTGTGAAGATCCACAGTTGTTCATCTTTCATGCTAAAAAGGCACTTTGTGCCGGTGCAATTGCTGCAACAGCCAACAAAAATACCCATGCCATTACTGTGATAAAGAATACAAAAGCATTGTATCTCAGGAAAGGGAGGCATGCCCCTGGGCTTCGTTAGATTTGCCTGAGCTGCACAAGTCCAAGCTGATGATCTGGCCACTGAAGCAAAAAGTGAACGAATGCACCCTGGAGAAAGATTGGCCTCAGATGACTGAGAATATCGCATGCTTTAGGTTAACCTCACTGAACCAATAAGCTTTGAAAAGCGGCCAAAGGCCATGGTGAGCGAACTGAGGACAGAAACTCTGCATTGTTGTAGAAAACAATTGTGGTCTGTCAGATGTTCCTTCTCAAATGCGAAAGCAAGTTTACAAATTAATTACCTCTGTCCAATCTGTACTTAATAATTTTCAGTTCAGTGGATTACTGTTGTATTACTGTTCAACCATCAGCAAACTGTGATCAAAACAAAATTTTAAGATGCCTTTATATGACTTCTTCAGGGGACATTTCAGTCAGAACAAGAGTTTTAAAGTGATGAGGTACAAGAAGAAGAATATGAGCCTATAAAATTTTTCAAAATCAACTTTCATGCAACATTAATAACAGACAGATCCATTACATGCAGCAAAATGTTCTCTTACAGTCCTTTATGCAAGTTGTAATTTGTACCAGTAACACAGTGATGAAGCAGTGATTCTTCTTCTTATCAGGTTACTGTTACCAATTAATCGTCTGTAACTTTCTACAGATGCTTAGGACTCCTAGATTGTGTGTAGTCACAGGTTTTGTGTAATACAGTATGTCCCCCATTAAACACATGCACTACTGTGCAGACATTTAAAGGAGGCTGGCAAAAAAAAACAACTCTGTCCTGAGCTGACCTACATTATGCTATTTGAAGTCCGAATGGTCACACTGAGCTTCATTGCTGGCACACGCAGTGTAGGCTGTTCAGATTGCTTTTATCCAGCATCATATTACTTACCATACTGACAAGCCTTCTATACACATGCATTATACTGAGTTAAAGAAATAGACCAAAGAAAACTGCAAATCATTAAAAAATTGTTAAAAAATCAATTTTCCTATGAATACAGCAGACCATCCAAGAATATTCATATTATTTTTAATGTGATATGTTGAATCACTGCATTGATTTCAGGTGACGTTAAGCTTATATAAACAATTTCTATCATAAAATGAAATCTTTACAAAGCCGGATGGCCAAAGGTTCTGCCTAATTTAGATTTTTTTTAATCAGTAAAAAGAGGTTGAATTTAATAAATTAGAAAAGCTGGTTTTAAATTACATTATTTTGGGAAAACTATTCAAGGATTAAATCTTATACTTAAGATTAAGTCTGCCTTATCCCTATATGAAAAAAAACACCCATATCTTAATAAATGGCAGTGAGTTTATGCACCCTTGGTCTCTTTTCTCAGGGGGTCTGAAATGCCAGCCATACAACAAAAATACAACAAATTATACTGACTGGCAGCTCACTTGCTCTAATTTACAGTTACCCTAACTGTAAAATTGAAATATAAATCCACATGATGAACCACATGTGATAACACAAATTTAACTGGTTTAAAAGAGTTAATCAACTCTTTTAAACCAGTTTATTTGGCATTTAATGCTTTTATCAGAGTAGTTTGGTATAATTTGTCTAGTCAGCTGGTGTCCACAGAGGGAGCACAAATTTAGGAACTCTGCCTCCCTCTGATTAACAAATTAACATATGTTATAAAAGCCTATTAAGTCTTCTAAAGGGCAAGGTAGGGGGTAATTGTGGGTCAGTGGTCAAGCTGAGAGGCATTAACATTGCCTCAAGAAATCTGTCTCCAACCCGATTGCCCAAATTCATTAACCTACTCATAGGGGCTGAATGAGTACCACATGGTGTTACAGTGGAAACCTAATTAAGATATGTATCCACGTGCATTTGCAAAGATCATGAGTGAAACTCATGGTCTGCAAAAGCAGTAACCAGAAACAGAGGCTATGGCTACTGAACCTATAAACCTTGAATCTTTTACTGCTGGCAATAAGTAATATCCTGTGAACACATTCACATGAAAAGCAAGGTCCCAGATCTAAGTAATTTAAATGAGCAGAGAATGTTGTATGCAGCCTAGACAAGGGGAGTTCATATTTTATTTATTGGGAGGCCAGATATTAGTGTTTCTGTGGGCTAGAGCCCAAAAGACAAACAACTAACTAGCTTGCTAACCTTATTTTGCATTATGAAAAACTGAAACAAAATATAAGAATACAAGCCATTATAAAGTGATCTTTGTTCTCTTGTTTTGTGACGGGGTTGGGGCGGGGTGGGGGTTGCTTGATAGGACAAATCAAACATTCTTGTGGGCCAACTTTGAACAGTCCTGACCTCAACTGTTTTACACTGAGGAGATAAAATTTGTGTGCTACATTAAGATCAACAGGGACTTTACCAATAGTACATCTATATACAGTATATAGTGTAAAGGAACCATAATTAAAGGAACAATAATTACAGTCCAGTTAATATGCAGGGCAAAAAGGTATGAGATTGATAGTAAATACAGTACAATGCAACCACTGTGCAGTGGTTCAGATAAGAATAGATGAATGACATCTAAATATATCCCGCAGAAGGAGCTTTGTGTGTTTATGCTGAGCTTGCTGAGTCATGCTGAGTCATGTGGATCATGTGATTCTTTGTTTTGGTCATGTGATGTTAAATCTGGAGGGAGCACAAGAGAGTTCAGGGGTATCAGATAAGACTGCACTCTTGCTGAGTCATACTGAGCAATGGCCAGAACCACGTGATTTGTGACACCTTTTTGTTTTGGTCATGTGACATCAAATCCCATGGCAGTCCAGGTAACAGGTATCAGACAGATTGAGGCCTTCATGGCGTAAGTCCATTGAGTAAGGTGGCTGTTATGAAACACCATGCTCTACATATCAACTGCCTCTTAGAAGGTTCTAATTTTTTCGTCACTTGTTAGAAATAAGTAGAAGAATATGAAGGGGAATTAAGACGCTGAGTTTCATTTTAAATCTAGTGCATTTATAACTGTTCAGTGCAGACAAAGCTGATTACTTTTGGAAGACTAAGTGCCTTGCAGTGATGGATTTTTATCTTCAACATTTTTCTCTTGCTCACCCCATTTATGTATAAGACAAAAGGAGGAGAGGTAGCTGTGAGAGAGTCTAAAATAGCTTCTGTGTGTGGGTTACAATAGCTGAGTCAGACAGCTTAGTGAAGCCTATAATTTTCCTAAGAGTGGAGGCAGTGTGTGAGCAAAGGAAGGGTAGTATATTATTATTTTAGTGACAAAGATAGAAAAAAAAAAACTCAGCTAGTAGCATTGTTACTATGTAAAATGCTCAGAAATTCCTGTTCAGTTCAGTGAGAAATTCTGAGTGTGATTTCTTTTGTCAATGTATATTCTCTCAGTATTTTAAAAATATATATTTAATCCATGGCTGGATTCTACATTCCAGCAAGAACCTTACTAGATTTTTGCCCAGTTGACTGCCATCCAGGTATTAACATCTTGTGATTTTGTTTTTCTTGCAAACAGTTGGTGAAGAATTGCAGTGATGTACAACCAAGCAAAGAAAAAAACACTGTGAGCTGAAGATGTTTGCAGAAAGATAGATGTACATAGCACCAATATAAGACAAGGTTGTTGTACACGGGTCATCACGTTCAGTCCTGAATTTGAATGCTCAAATTTTCCTGCTTCAGCTCAGCAGTTAGAAGGTTTAGCAGGTGTTTTGGAGAAGGGAAATTACCTTTCAGGACCTCAACTGATGTGTTTGTGTGTTATATGTCAGAGAGACATATGCTTATGTAACACAAAGAGAGGGCCCATGCAAGTAATAATATGTTTTTCATCAGTCCAACATGTAACATGTAACCAAATTTCAACATGAAGTGTCTAAAAGCACTAAAATCTCTTAAGATTAAATTCATAATAAAACCCCGAATAATGTTGAACTTCACATTTTTATTTTTTACAGGACTTTGATTAAAAACAGTTACGTTCCAAGAGCACCCACATATAGTGAAAAACCGCGTTGTTGTGTTTTGGCTAAAAAATGCCTAAAAATGCCTATTTTTATAGTGTAAACCCTAAATATGTCCCAAATATGCCCCCAAAACACTTTAATTTCATCTTAAACTCCTTTTAAAAGCTTACCCTTAACGAAAATATAAAGGTAAGCCCATACAGACTTTACTGTAATTCACACACAGGCGTTTTCTTTGGTATGTGCTGTCGTTTTCTTTGGTATAAAAAGGTAAATACGGTAATAAATTAGTGTAATTTTTAGTAACAAAAATACAGTAAAATGTAGGGGTTAATCACCAATCATTTTTACACCAATAATTTACTGTTCATCAGTGGTGCGTCTTATTCAGGGTTCTTCAGGAGGACTGTATTGTAAAGACCCGCCGGTTAAAGCAGACATTGGACGCCGACTGAGCTCAACGGCCTCTTTTAATTTAATTTACAGTAATAAAACTACTGGGCTTTAAGAAGAGCAAAACGAAAAACAAGAGAAACACTCAAGATGAGTCAGGGGCGGACTGGCAATCTGTATGTTCTGTAAAAGAACGGCTGTGCGGTGCACGGCGGCCGTCGGCCTGTCTGTCTCGGCCGAGACGCAGACCTCAGGTGAAGAAAGTCCAGGCTGTTTTTTAGTACCAGTCCGCCCCTGCATATTTACCGCATATTTAACCATCCCAAAAGCATTTTCTTTGTGTTCTCACAACAGTACAAAAACATTTATACAGTTATATTTTATATGGAAATGTAGCTGAATTTATGTTCATATTTGTTACAAAATTAGTAAATTATATTTTTCTTAATAATTTTGCACTAAAATGCATGAAGAATTATACATTGCCACGGAAAAAGCTGAAAGAAATGTGGATGATATCTGCAGTTTCCACGAATTTGCTGGAGTTTTTTTGCCAGCAATTATTAGGTCATCAGCAACACCCACACATAGTGCTGCTCCTACACATCCCTCTCATCCCCCCTACCCCATCCAACCCCGTACGGTGCTCTCTTTGATGCCATAATGGCGCTACAGCGGCATAACTTTTCCTTCCCGGAGCATATCCAGGAGTTCAACCTTCTCCTTGAGTCTCTTACACCTTCTCTTGCGCTTAGGTGCATTGCCAGGAGGCGCATTCAGGGCGTTTGGGCGGCATCTTACGGCTTTTAGATGAATGAAATGAAAACACGAGAACAGGAAGTCTGCAGCTGATAACTCAAGATTCAAGATTCAAGATTCTTTATTCGTCACAGTGAAATGTATCCTGAACCGCTCCTTTTGACTGTGCAAACATTATAAACAATAAGTTGCTTTAAATTAAAAATATGGAATTCTCTGAAACACATTAAAGTAGAAATGCAAAACAATAGATAAATAAAAAACTAAAAAGGAGCACAGTCTGAATGGAGCGGTCCGGAAGGCGTCTGGATGTGGTCGCGCCACCCCCTACACTGATTTATATTTAGCTGAATTTATATTTGGATTGCTATTTATGTTAAAAAAAATTGTACATTTTTCTTAATAATTTAGAAGTAAAATGCGTAAAAAAAACCCCATATTGCCACGAAAAAAGCAAAAATAAATGCGGAGAATACTTGCAGGTTCTGCGTTATTGTGGAGATTTCTGCGTAAAACTATCAGTTAGGTTCTCAGAAAAAATCTGCGTGTTACTGAATCCGTGACTCCTGATCCGCGTAAAACCAAGGGGTTACTGTATATAGCCTGGACCAGGGGTCACCAATCTTTTTGATACTGAGAACTAATTCACAGGTACTGAGCCATACGAAAGGCTACAAGTTTGATACACTAGAACAGCGTTTACCTAAACTTTGTGTAAAATAAACATATTTTAAATGCTTTTTTTTTTTTAGATATTGTCATTTTCAAATCTATATAAATGCAAATGCAAAGAAGAATAGCAACAGGATAAAATTAAATGTTAGATGCTGCTCACTGGTTAGTTTTTTAGAACAGGTCCATGTTACTCGTGTTGTCCCTAGGGGCACCCTGGTGCCCACAGGCACCATGTTGGTGACCCCTGGTCTAGACCCTTAATCCTTTAGTACAGGGATGTCAAACTCCGATCCTGGAGGGCCTAGGTCCAGCACGTTTTGGTGATTTCCCTGCTCAGAAACACCTGGTTCACCTCGCCAGTTAGTTCTCGGGTTTAGCGAATGTGTTTGAGGAGGAGAACCATCAAACTGTGCTGGAACGGAGGCTTGACAGCCCTGCTTTATTGAGTTAAATTGTAGGTTGAATAGAAGATTATTGTATGCCCTCTGAGTCTTCACAAAGGTGGCATAATACCCACCTCCCTTCAACATAATGACAACACAGAGTGAATGATTTCCTTATCATTAGGGGTCAGAAAGCTTATATTAACATGATTAATATCCCATCCAGTTAATTTGACACTGACATATTTGAAATCTGTTTCCCTTGTGTTTTCCTATTCCAGTGATTGAAAAGGAACACATTGCTATTGTCTCTTTTGTTTCCTCTGTCAGGGCATATGTTGAATGAATTAAAGATTCTGAGATGTCTCGCATCACTCTGGCCAGGAAGGGTGGGGGCTGTGTCTTTGACTGACAGAAAAGTGAAGCGTTCAAACAAAGAAATGTGTGACTGCTCCAGACACGAAAGCGTCACACACAAAAAATAGAATTCCTGATGTGAGATTCCAGACACCTCAGACAGTTCCTGTGGGTCAGAAGGTTGGAATGGTTGTAGTTTTTAACAACATCTTTGTTGATGCACGGCAAAAACTAATTCACTTTACCACAGTATCACCCTTTTAACAAGACATATTTCCTTTACGTGGTTGTGACATCTCGTAACATTAAAGCTTTACTGTGTGTAGTGTGTCTTCATACTAAAAACATCATATATTTCAAATAAAATTCGTTCATGATTTCCAGTATATTTTATTCTTAAATTTTAGTGTCAGCATTGTTCGACTATTCTTCTTCTTGCTTTGGACTGATGCAGCCACAGTGCTACAATACATTTTCAATGAGTGTTTTTGGTAGAAGCACTGGTAACTCATGCTGATGTAATTAATGGGAACACCAGGAATCATAGCAGGGTGGGGAAAATCATGACTTTTCCACAGTACAATTACTATCTGGTGCACTTACCCTCTGCTTTCCAGTGTGGTCCTGCTTGACTATTATAAAGCCCATTTGCCGTTCATACTTTTTCTGTGATGATATACAACCTCTGATATGTCCTCTCCACAGATTACTTTTAATTAAAAAAAATACAATCATCTGTTTTATAAAGTCCAAACCTCCATTAAGAACTCCTGACCTTGTATGTATTCATATTCAGTTCCTCATAAACTTCTTCAAAGACCTTTAACCCCTAATGGCCTATACATGTTGACCCACACTTCACCTCTTTTCCTCTGGCTACAAAATGTTCATATTTGTTTCATAGTAGTAACCATATGATCATCAGTAGTTAGAAGTAAATCGTGTGTCTTAAGATCAGTAACTGAATACTAAGCCAATGATCTCATTTTCAGCGACATTCCCTTTGCCTTCAACCTCTTAATAGACATCAAGGTCCAGATATCCGTAAAACTACACTTTTGATGTGTCTATGTAGTCTATATAATTTAATGTGTGTAAGAAGTACCATATAGCCAACTTAACTGAACTGAACTGATCTTGATCTTAACGGTGAACACCTAAAATTACTCATTGTGGTTACTGGTGAGTACATACTGAGAGTATTCAGTTGTTGGTACAAGCTGTTACCAAGAGTCTTTTTCCTTATGTCTCTTTCTCTCTTACTCTATGCCTCCCTATATTCCCTCTCTCTCAGCCAATACATGTGTGAGACAATGAGAAGAATGCCATTATTCCCTGGAGTGAGGTAAAAGAGCAGGTCTCAGAGTATGGCAGTGATTTCAAGGGTGGGTGGGTTTTTTCTTCTGGATCCAGATGAAGGAGGGCCCTCTATGACCTAGATTCCACAGTCTCCCAGTCACAACACTGCAGCCTCACGTGATCGGGGTCCTCAGTCAAAACAATAACATGAAGAGTGCAGACTGAGACAGAGGCTGGGGTGCAGGGGTTGGGGCTGAGGCTGCAAGTCTCAGGGAGGGTTGCATGTAAAGGATTGGCTTTGATCTCTAATGCTTCACAGGTGCTGATGGAAGAAGAGTGCTGATAAGCACAACACTCTTTACAGGGCAACCACACAAACACAACTGGTCCCAATTTTATGAATACATAAAGAGGCCATAAACAAAAAGCCTGTGGAAGTGTGGTGGTGTTTCCTCACCATGAAACAACATTTTTTCCCGTGGCCTAACATGAGGCAGCATCATGGGCTTATAGCTATCCTCATGTTACTACCTGAAACCTCATGGGGCAGGCAGTCAGAACACGACCCAGCTGGATTTTGCGAAAAGCCCTGAAGGCTATGTTAAGGTATTTCTTTTCTTGTTTGGTTTAACAATGACCAGAGAACACAAAGAAAGCATCTCTTGGAATGGTGAAATGCTGCTGTACAAGAATGTTATTTATTTCTCCTTGCTGCTGATTGGCTGCTGCCCTTTGACGCAGCTGCAGTCCAGAATTTCCCCCATGGAGCGTCTCGAGTGTTCTCGAGTTTTTCGTTTTGTTCCTCTTAAAGCCCTGTATTTTTGTTATTGTGAATTAAATTCATGCATTACTGTTTTTGCCTGCTTATTCCAAAGAAAATGACAGCACATACAAAAGCATGAATTACAGTACAATTTATACAGGGGTAATATTGGTATTTTACATTCTAGCACTGCGGGAGTTCAGTGTAAACTGTGCAGGACATATACAGGTTTACCTGTAAGGGTACTGTATTAAGCTGAGTTTAAAATGAAATTAAAGTGTTTTGGGAGCGTATTTGAGGGCATATTTTAGATTTATTCTATAAAAATAGGCATTTAGGCATTTTTTACCACACCACAACATCATGGTTTTTCCACTATACACAGGTGCTCTTGGAACATCACCCCTGTGATATGCGGGGGTTCACTGTATTCCCTTTTACAAGAAAAGAGCCAGGTAGGCATACATTTAGTTTTGAGAGAGAAATGTAAAATTAGCCTTTTGGGGCAAGACATCTCTTGAAATAAAGAACAAAACCCCTATATCAGCCCAAAACATTCTTTAGTTCATTTTTCATCATGGAGACACTGTTCATTTGAATTTTCTACATAAAACAGCCAAATTCATAGCTTCTTACTATCCTAACAATGAGTTATTACATACTAGTACCTGAAAACACAAGGTATACATACAAATCATTAAAGTTCAACTCATCATATGAGTTTTTTTTAGATGTTCTTGATGGTCTGTGCATCATCCTGTGTGGAGCTAATCCCATAGGGAATGGTCGTTGTAGACCTGAGTGCACACAAATATTACTATGGACACAATTTTCTGGGTTTTCAATCCTCCTTGTATGTTAATGAAGCTTTGACAAAGCCTGAAGTTACAGTGTTGCTTCAATGGGCAATATGCAGAAAAGAATCCTGCAGTTAATAAATTCTATTCATTAAATGTAATGATCTTTAAATTTACCAAACATTTCCTACTTTCATCCATGGACCTGTTTTTAAATGTAAGTATTTCAAATCAAAACCTGATTATCCTGTTCTTTGAATTTAATTTCATTTTCTGATTTTCCTTCTTCTGTGATGTGTGATTCTTTGCTCCTGGCAGTGTGTCGTTTGGTGACCCTCTCCTTAAAAGTATATAGGCAGATAAAATCCCCTTCCAGCCTACAGTCTATCACACTCCTTTTAAGTCATTTGCACCAGTGTGTGGTCTTTACACTGCCTGATTTCTTGGCACCAATCCACCCAACCTCTTCCTCCCATATTTGGCTTGATTGTCTTTCTCCTCTTATGCCCTCAAACACTTGTTCACAGATTCTTAACAAAAAATATATATTCACTTCTAGGACCTCTGCTCCATACCATTTTTTACCACAAGTGAATGAGGAATTCTAGCAATGTATTATACATGTGCCATCTGAGCACTCAAATCTGACCCTCCAGGTCCAGACAGGCCCTTTGATCCACAAGCCGCTGGTTTGAACCTCCCAGCTGCTGAACCTGCAAAACCTTGAGAGAGTTCTTCATGATTGCTCCAAGGTGTCTCATAAAGATCCAGAAAGAGCCTTGAAGTCATTTGGAAGCATGAGGTAATGTATCTGGCATGAGATTTAGTGGAAGCATTACTTTGGGGAAGAGTTATAGAAAATGTAAGATATAAGAAATAAGTAGTATATTGTTATACAGCTGTCATATGGGGTCCTGTTTTCTGATTAGATTTAACATATGTCATTCATTCGACTGTATCTGAAAAGAACAAACTTAACATTATTCCTCAACTATTCAACTAATTTACTGTAACACACTTGATTTGGCTCATTAATGGCTCTATCATTTGCTAATGACAAGACCTGGCTATGTTACAGTAGTAAAATGTGCAGTACATATAGGTAAGAGACCCAAAATCTTAAGTTTTGTATAACAACAACAACAATCATAATAATTATTATGATGATGATGATGATGATGATGATGGTCTGTTTCATGGTGTATTATTAATGCATAAAACAGAACAGAATGATGTTCCTGGTTTTCTGTTTAGGTTAAGTGATGTTAGTGATCTTTGGTATCAATATACACAAACGAATACATTCTCTTTCTCCCTCTCTCCCTTGCACACATATGTATATGGATATAATTATGTACAGTAAACCGTTCCAAGAGCACCTGCATTATTACGTTCCAAGAGCACCCGGATATAGTGAAAAAACGCGTTGTTGTGGTTAAAAAATGTCTAAAAATGTCTATTTTTCTAATGTAAACCCTACATATGCCCCCAAATATGCTCCCATAACACTTTTTCATCAGTACCCTTAAAGAAAATACAAAGGTAAACCTGTGTTCGTACTGCACAGTGTACACTACACTCCCACAGTGCTAGAATGTAAAATATAGATATTACCCTGTATAGACTGCACTGTAATTCATGCATAGGTGTTTTCTTTGGTATGCGCTGTCGTTTTCTTTGGTATAAGCAGGGTAAATACAGGTTTTTTTTAGGGAGGCTCATTCCATTTAGGTGCCTCTGAGTGCCTTGCTAAGTGCCCCAAACATAAACAACCAGCAGGAGGACTAGGGGGCGAAGCGCAGGAGGCCAGGACATCACAAAAGCAAAAAACTGCAGAGGATATCTGCTTTTTCACTGCATGTGCGAGTTCCCCGAACAATGAATTTGGTTCTCAGAAAACCGCGACGGTTTACTGTATATAACATGTAATATAAATATATGTATAATATGTATGATATTTTTTGTTATAGATGTATATAGACCAGTTTGTTAATTATTGAGATTTCACAACACATTTCCAGCCAGTTCGTTTTGCAAGCTAATTAGTGTGGGGTGTGTGGGGCTGGCGGTTGATCGCATCACAGACTACGCAGACTGCCGATTCTGTCTCAGTAATAAAATGCAGCTGAACGCTCCCAGACACTGTATCCTTGGGCGCCGGGCACTATAACTGACTAGATCTCTCATCATTCGGCATCTCTGAGAGAGCCAGTTCAGCTTTTCAGCACTACGTCGAGTATCAGGACCACTCCAGAGTTTTAGATGGGCTTTTATTTCCTTGTTTAGCCCAAATCTAGTTTTAATGATCTTTTGATGGGTGTGAGGGAAAGCCTTAGTTGAGGCATCGCGGAGGGATCTGCGTGCTGGGTGAGGATTAACAGGGTTCACACGCACACACACCCACTCACACACACTCCCATAAGCGGACTGCGCAGCGGCGCGCGGGCACACGCAGGATTCAGGCAACTTCTTCTGGCATGGATGCAGAAGGAGGTTTCTGTCTGTAGGATATTTAACAAAGTTTCACACCTGAAACCTCCCGCGCTTGCGTCCTTTGGCATCAGTGTGACATTCACTGTTGAAAAAATCTGAAGGATACTTGTGCTTTTTTATTTTATTTTTAATTATATATTTTTTACAATCAGAACCTATTTTCCTTATCTACTGGAAGTCTGGGAGAAAAGAATTTATCTGGGACGTCTTTAAAGATGCTGCTGTCCAAGTTTGGATCTTTTTCTCACATTTGCAGCACGACCAACATCGACCACTTACCGGTGAAAATCCAGCTCCAAGCAGGTAATATTAAAGCTGGACACGCTTCATTTATTTACTACGGAGAACGGCTCATTGGTCTAGTGTTTATTCTTATTACTGATTTAGTATTGTGTTATAAGGCATGTGGAGCGTGTGTAAGTCAGGACTGAGTCCTGATCAGACCAGCTGCACACACTCCCTGACCTCAGATCATTTGGAGCCATTGTGATGACTTGGTGGGCACGTTGGCAAATCGTGTGTGTTTGTGTGTGTGTGTTTTAGCCAAATCAGAACGGGAGCCGTTTGAAAAGCTCTACCATGTGGGGTCTGTGCTGGGGAGCGGGGGGTTCGGCACGGTGTATGCCGGCAGTCGTCTCGCGGACGGGTCTCCGGTAAGTCTTCCGCGCGCGGGCTTTGTTGTTGCGGCACATGGCCACGATTTTGCGCACGGTCCTCCTCCTCCAACTAAGTGTGTGTGTGTTTCTCTTATTTCAGGTCGCTATTAAACATGTGGCCAAGGAGAGAGTCACTGAATGGGGCACAGTCGTGAGTATTAGATCTACGATCGTATTTTTGAGAGTCTTTCTTTGTCTGTGCGCCACTTTACGAGCCTCCTGTCTGCTCTCCAGAACGGCTCCCTGGTTCCTCTGGAGGTTCTGCTGCTGAAGAAAGTGGGGAACGCCTTCCCGGGCGTCATTAAACTGATCGACTGGTACGAGAGGCCGGAGGGCTGGCTGATCATCATGGAGAGGCCGGAGACGGTCAAGGACCTCTTTGACTATATAACGGAGAAGGGCGCGCTGGACGAGGACGCAGCCCGCGGCTTCTTCCGCCAGGTGCTGGAGGCGGTCCGCCACTGCTACGGCTGCGGGGTGGTCCACCGAGACATCAAGGACGAGAACCTCCTGGTGGACCTCCGCACGGGAGACCTGAAGCTCATCGACTTCGGATCAGGGGCGATCCTCAAGGACACAGTGTACACGGACTTCGATGGTGAGCCCTTGACTTCCACCCCTTCCCCCCCTTTTACACGACTATAGGGAGTGAAAATGGCTCTTTTGAAGCGAACAGGAATTCCCCTGATATAATTCCTTAAAATATACATTATGTGAAGAATATTTGAACTCGATTAAAGAGTAGCCCAGGAAGAAAGAGGCTGGGCGACCTTTAAGTTTCCAGCGCCTCACCTTTGTCATCTGATCTTTCAGGCCACACAAAGACAGTTGTGTCTGTCCTGAACATAGCAACATATTTAAATATGAAAGGGTGAAAAATCTACGTTATAAAGTCAGTGTCCTGAAAGTGGCGCTGGTGTGTTAATGTTTGTTGTGAAAGGTGAGTTGAGAAACCACGTGAGTGTGTTTTTGTTTGGTATCCAGGCAGGTGTCAGCTCCTCTGCTGAAGAGGGTTTTGTTATGGGAAGTGACTCACGCTGTGCGTTAGATGCACCGTACTGGGTGTGAGCGAGAGGGGGTGTCGATTGGCCTCTGGTTTCAGAGGGTTTTTACTGGTGTTGAGTCCTGCTCTCGGCCGGCTGCACATGTGGTGGAGGAGGGGCTGCTGGCGCCCGCCTTTTCCAGTCAGCTGACTGAGGGGGCTCTCGCAACACACACTCAGCCTGGTCCAACTGGAACAGACATCTCTTACGAAACCTGCCAGTCACACCGATTATGAAAGATTTCCTCACGCTAGCGATGGATAATACCTTTTTTCCATTTGTAAATCTTCAGAACAATTTAGACATGCTTGTGAAACAACACTGAGTTGTTTTTGTCTCTGTATATTTTTATTTTATTTATTTTTAATACCATTTTAATAAACTACATTGATCTTGGAGGAAATTACTTGAGTCCTCTGCGTTTAACACATTCACCTGAGTGAAGCAGTGGGGCTGCCAAAATGGTGCCTGGAGAGCAGTGTCAGGACAGTATCTTGCTCAAGGGAACCACAGTGGTGTCACTGGTAGTCCTAGGATTCAAACCCACAACCTTCCGATCACAATGGCAGCTCCCTAACCACCAGGCCACCAGCTGCCCATGACGGCTAAACTAACTTTTCCCCCATTTTTGTGCACAGGGACCAGGGTGTACAGCCCTCCGGAGTGGATTCGCTACCACAGGTACCACGGGCGCTCAGCGACGGTGTGGTCGCTGGGCGTGTTGCTGTACGATATGGTGTGTGGGGACATACCATTTGAACACGATGAGGAGATTCTGAAGGGCCGTCTCTTCTTCAGGAGGAGAGTCTCCCCTGGTACATCAACCATCAAGCATTTTACCAGCCTTTTGTCACCATCAAGGCACTGTTTTATTTGTTTGTGTGTAATGGCATGGTGAAGTTAACTCTTTCTCACTTGCCTCTTCACAGAGTGTCAGCATCTCATCAAATGGTGCCTCAGCCTGCGGCCCTCGGACAGACCTACACTGGAACAAATATTTGAGCATCAGTGGATGCATATGAAGAAAGACTCAAAGCCAGAGAACGGGGATATCACTCTTCTTGTGATCAGCACAGATTCCTCATCGAGCACAAGTTCAAGCAAAGAGAGCCTCTGACGGGAATGGATTATATACTGACTGACCATTCATTTCACAAAAGTGGACTTCTTTAAGTTACTTTATTTTTTCAGTCTTTTTTTTTTTTCATTTTAAAGGGATGGAGTCTTCATGGGCATTACACAAACAGTGATGCTAGCAACCCTATGGTCATACTTATTGCTCTTATAGAGCTTAGACTTGGACTTTACTTTTAAAACTTATTAGTTCAGTGCCTTGTTTTCTCCCCCAGAAAGCTGCTTTTGTGGGACCTACATTCTTGTTGGAAGGTCTGTCTCCCTCGCCCCCTTGTGGTGGAACATTCTCTCAACACAATGCAGGAGACTCCTTTATTTTCTGAGAGTGGGGACTCAAATGTTGAAGAACTTCTTTGGTGTTCACACACTACTCCAGTTCTGCTGTCGCCACATACTGGCCTCTGGTTAGCAGATGCTTAGGTGATGTGCACAGTCAATGCAATATTCATGGGTTATATGTTTTTGAATACAAATATGTGTTATATTTATGTGTATTCTCTCCCATGTATATTATTTATTCGTACAAAACGAACCTTCCACATTCTGTGGTTATTTATTTATTTATTCATTTTATACCATCTGCAAAAGGAAACAGTGCTAGAGTTGATATTCCTCCCCCCTCCGGCTTACTTGTAGCTCAATCTAAAGGCTTACAGGTCAGCTAGGCCTGTCTAATACTATATATGTGGGACTGAAATGCTAACGTAATATGACTAGAAGTTGTCATCTTTCTTCCATACTAGATGGAAGTAGCGTTCTAGTTTGTACTTCCACTGTGACTGTGGAATTCTTTTTGCATTTGTGAAACAATGCTGAGTTTATTTTTTATAACAATAAATTCCTTTAATATGAAACTCTTGTGTTGTTTCTGATTTTTAATTCTATTCTCCTTGTGTAATATATCTGAGAGTCTTGTGTAGCAGGTTATTTACCTTGCGTTAGAGTGGGATGATACATGGTAGAGTGTTTTATCTTGCAAAATTTTGATACATAATGTTTTAGACTGTGTAGCATTTTATTAAACAGAAATGAAGCCTCCTTATTTATTTGTTTCATTTGTTTTTTTTGGGGGGGGGGGGCAGCTGGTGGCCTGGTGTTTAGGGAGTTGCCCCTATGATCAGAAGGTTATGAGTTTGAATCCCAGAACTGCCAGTGGCACCACTGAGGTTCACTTGAGCAAGGTACCTTCCCCACACACTGCTCCCAGGGTGCTGAGTTCCTGGCTGCTCAAAGCCTCCGGGATCAATAAGGTATATAAAATTAAAAATAAATAAAACATGTAAAGAGAAGGCAACTAACACACTTTTGACATAATTTTCTCACAAGTGGTGGGTGCACTTTTAGGGCAGCAATAAAAAAAAAAGTTCTGTTCACTGCGACTTTGCTGCCCCCTAAAGATTTTGGGTAGATTGAGACCGTTAAGGCATGGGAGGGGAAGGGAAGTGAGGAGGTGGAAAGTGGAGAAAGTAAAATGTTTTCGAGACCTGTTCAGTTTGGGTTTCTCTATTGGTCTGTGGTTTTTAAGCTCATTCTGACACCCTGAAATCAAAGTATTCAAGAAAGGTGGTTTTCCACCCACACGTGGGTGAACCCGGAGTATGTGAGTGTGTGTAAGAGTGGAGTGTGTGTTGGGTTTGTGAGTGAGTGTAAGAGGGGAGTGTGTATTGGGTTTATGAGAGAGTGTAAGAGGGGAGTGTGTGTTTGGTTTATGAGAGAGTGTAAGAGGGGAGTGTGTGTTGGATTTGCGAGTGTAAAAGTGGAGTGTCTGTTGGGTTTGTGAGTGTAAGAGTGGAGGGTGTGTTGGGTTTGTGAGTGAGTGTAAAAGTGGAGTGTGTGTTGGGTTTGTCAGTGAGTGTAAGAGTAGAGTGTGTTGAATATGTGAGTGAATGTGTAGGGTTTGTGTTGAGTGTGTTAGTGAAGTGTATGCAGGGTGTATGCAGGGTGTGTAAAGTGTTCTCGGGCGGTGGGGGAGGGGGTCTCTGCTGGGTTCCTGGCCGAGCCGCTTCCTCGTTGCAGGGACGTGGTGAGTCACGTTGTGCTGGGCAGGATCCGATCAGCCGCATTGTTGTTGGGGGAAGGAGCGGCGAGGCGAGCTAGCCTGCTAGCACACACACCTCCCTCGTTTTGAACCTTAGACGGCCCGGCCGCCCCAACAGGCGAATGGTTATATTAATGAGAGGGCTGAGGCGGCTTGGCGAGCTCCTGGTTGATTTCAGGCGGTTGTTGTGGCTCCTACATCGAGCAGAAGCTCGAGCGGCGCCTGTCGGGTGCTAGCGCTGCAGTAGCGGGGAGCGTGTGTGAAGAGGTTCCGCGGCTCCGCAGGCCCCGCACGCCTCTGCTGCAGCCTTTAGCCAGAAGCTAGCGTGCCCTGGTGTTACTCTACTACACCCCAAAGGTAAGAAAGATGGATAGCGCCTTTTTGTTTGAGAGGATTTCACCGAAAACATGTCTAGTTCGGCGTATAAGGACCCCGAAGCTCTGATGTGGAAGTGGAAGACATTTACCTTTGGATATGTTCCCCTTTTTAGACCTTGTTTGTTTTGTCTGACGCCATCTTTGCCTAATTTCGAGGACTGGTAGCTCGGATTAGCCTGCTAGAGCTACCGAGAGGGGCAGAGAGCCCGTCTCCGGGATCGTCCATGGTTAGTTTGAGGTGTTGTACGCTCAGACGAGCTAACAGGCTAATGATATGTGTGTGGAAAGGTCAGCCCTTGTTTCAGTACCCTGCTTTCCTTCCTGAAGTGAGCTCTGAAGGTTGCTCTCAGTCTTGTTAGTCTCTCACTCGTGCAGTTGTGCTAACGTTAGCTGAGTCCAGTGCTGCAGGCGCTCTGACCTGCTGAGTTGAAACTGGTCTGTTGCCTCATGAGCTAATTATTAAGCTCTTCGTGAGCCAAAGAAAGCAGGTTTTAGGGCGAGGAAGAGCAAAACTGCCAACAGACCAGGACTAGAGCTGTGGACTTCTAGGTTAATTCAATAAAAAGCAGTTATAGTATTAGTTTAGCTCCACAGCAAGACAGCTAGCTT
This sequence comes from Alestes dentex, assembly GCA_037576975.1. Taxonomy (NCBI): domain Eukaryota; kingdom Metazoa; phylum Chordata; class Actinopteri; order Characiformes; family Alestidae; genus Alestes; species Alestes dentex. The sequence continues at coordinate 11,530,061 of JBBIGA010000126.1, forward strand.
AACTTGTCTAGTATGCTCGACGAGTGCTTGATATTAAGCAGTGCTTTCCTTTTGCTTGTTTATCCTGACCACCCACATTCCTTCATGCAAATTATAACCGTATAATGTCCTCGTGGTTTGTTTTCTAACAATACAGAGGTTATACATGTTCTTGTACTCATAAGGAACACGTTACAGGACGTGCAAGTCCGTTAGAATAGTCTGAGGTGTTTGTTGTCTGAGGAACAGTGGACCGTTTCAAGTTTGGCTTCAGGTTGCTATGGACACAGCCCTGGTTTAGTTGTCTTAGAGTTTTCTTTATGAAGCAGGTTAGGTGTCTTGCTGGTTTTACAGTAATCAAGCAGAATGTATCTGTAAAAAAGCAAGTTATGCTGTTTAACTAAGTAAATGTATTTATGTCAGATTCAGTTCTTGGTGCTGTCGTCACTTTGTCTCACTTTTGTTTGTACATGAATGCCTCTTTGTTAGTTCCTCCAGGTGTTGAAAATGAGGAAGAAAGCACGGCAGAATCGTACAGCCACCACACAGAGGCCTCCATCGCCCATAAAACCCTCTCGGAACCGTGAGACACTCACCTATGCTGAGGCCCAGCGCATGGTGGAGTTGGAGATCGACGGACGCGTACATCGAATCAGCATCTTTGACAAGCTCGATGTCATCAACAGTGATGATCCTTTAGCTCAGGAGATCAGTGAATGCAACAGCAACAAGGAGAACGCTGAGAAACCACCACAGGTTTTGGTGCGCTCTGTTAGGCTCAAAAATAACCAGCAGAAGAAGAGTGCCACTCTCACCACAGGGCAGAGTTCTCCAGCTCAGGGCAGGTTACCAGAACCAAAAATCCGAACAGTTGAGTATAATCTTCCAGCTGTGCCGCGAAGACCCTCTGCTTATTACACGTATGTGGAGAAGACATCCGATGAGCTGGATGAGGAGGTGGAGTATGATATGGATGAGGAAGATTATGCATGGCTGGAGCTAATCAATGAGAAGAGAAAGACTGAGGGCTACAGCCAGGTGTCCCAGAATGTTTTTGAGTTCCTAATGGATCGCTTTGAGAAGGAGTCCTTTTTTCAAAGCCACGGTCAGGGAGATCCACAGTCCCTCATTGATGAGGATGCTGTATGCTGCATCTGCATGGATGGCGAGTGTCAAAACAGTAATGCTATTCTTTTTTGTGACATGTGCAACTTAGCAGTGCATCAGGAGTGTTACGGGGTCCCACACATCCCAGAGGGCCAGTGGCTTTGCCGACATTGTTTACAGTCTCCCTCCCAGCCTGCCGAGTGTATTTTTTGTCCCAATAAAGGTGGGGCACTTAAGAGGACAGATGACGATCGTTGGGGCCATGTGGTCTGCGCCATTTGGGTCCCAGAGGTCGGCTTTACCAACACAGTCTTCATTGAGCCCATAGATGGTGTTGCAAACATTCCGCTAGCTCGTTGGAAACTGACCTGCTACCTCTGTAAAGAGAGAGGTGTTGGTGCCTGCATTCAGTGCAGCAAGGCCAATTGTTATACTGCCTTTCATGTGAGCTGTGCTCAGAAAGCGGGCCTGTACATGAAGATGGAGCCCATCAAAGAGGTGTCTGATACAGGATCCACAACATTTTCAGTGAAGAAATCAGCCTATTGTTGTTCACATACTCCCAACGGTTGTGTCAGGAGGCCCCTTGCCATCTATGAGGACGCCCAGCCCAAAAACGGTCTTTGTCAAAAGGACAAACAGAAAAGTGGAAAGACAAGGGTAAAGGGGTGTAAGAAAAAGAAGAATAAGAAATTAGATGCAGAGCCGGCTCCAGTGGTTCCAGCTGCGTCTGTGCCCAGTATAACACCTAAAAGGTAAGCTTCATGTGGTGTTGGAACTGAATGTTAGCTCACCCAGAAATGTTGTGAATATATGTGTCCTGCATCGACATGCGTTATGTTTTAAAAGTTGTGTAAATTTTTTAGCAGCAAGCTTGTTAGGGTTTCATTTCAATACATACTATCAGGTAAAAGCATAGCATATCCTTTAACCCTTGTAGGATGTTATGATGATGTATAACTGGTTGTTGATCACTTTTGTATTTCAGCTTCAGCACTATCCTCAACCAAGTCTCTGTGCAAAGGAAAAGGCTGTTTGTGGAGCGTGTTCTCAGTTTTTGGATGCTCAAAAGGCAGTCCAGAAATGGTGTGCCTCTTATTCGACGTCTGCAGACCACCATACAAACTCAAAAAGCACCGGAACTAGTAAGCGCTTGAATCTGTGGTGTCATGTTAAAATCAGTTTTCACAAAAATATAATTAATAATCAATAATCAGTTATATGACTAGTGATTTAGTTAACTGAAAAGAGATTTCTAGTTATGTCAGGTATTCTAAAATCGATTAGTGGCTATTTAGAAAAAGATGGACATTTAAGGTTTGAGGCATATTCATTTAAGAAATTCCCTAGGAGGGTTTGTGTATACAGACAATGTGTTTGCACAGGAGCAAAGTGAGGATGATTGCTGGACATTGAAGGAGCAGCTAAAGGACTTGCATCGCTTGCGGCATGACCTGGAGCGGACCCGCTTACTGCTGGAGCTCGTTCGCAAAAGAGAGAAGCTCAAGAGAGAGCAGGTCAGAGCAAAGCAAGCATTTTCTGCAAACAAGAAGTTTTCCTCCCTGAGATGGGGTTAAGTGCTCAGGGCCTTTGCTATGAATAGCATATTACCATTATAATTATTATTTTTTATTTAGAGCATTTGTTTTTATGTAATTGTCTTGTTTACTTTCTGTGATTCCTCTCCTCAGATGAAGCTTCAGCAATCAGTGCTAGAGATGCAGCTCACTCCATTTACTATTGTGTTGCGAGCTGTGCTGGAACAGCTAAAGGAGAAAGACCAGGCGAGAGTATTCGCACAGCCTGTTAACATCAAGGAGGTAAGGCTCACTCATCCGTTTCTTTATATGCAGTTTGAATTTCACATGGGTCTGTTTTATACCTGTAAATGATGGCGCTATCCATGTTGGATTTTATGTAAGCTCTTAACGGGCAGTCATGTTTGTGTCACATAACTGTCTTTCGATCATTGTTGTCTGTAAGGTTCCAGATTATCTTGACCACATCTCACACCCAATGGACTTCTCTACCATGAGCAAACGCATCAATGCCCAAGGATACAGGAACTTGGATGAGTTTGAGGATGATTTTAACCTCATAATTAGTAACTGCATGAAGTACAATGCTAAGGATAACTACTTTTATCGTGCTGCTGTGCGCATGCGAGATCATGGAGGAACTATCCTTAGGAAGGCCCGGCGAGACGTTGAGCGGATAGGCTTTGACTTCCCTAGTGGAATCCATCTGCCAGAACAACCTAAATTTGAACCTTCTCCAACCCTGACATGGGAAGATGGTAATGAAGCTTGTATTTTTTTCAATGCATTAGCCTTTATTAGTGCCTATGTTAAGAGATGATTTACAATGACAATGTTAATCTTTTGAAAGTAGGGGAAATGTGAGTAAATATTCTGTGATGCCTTGACTGTTGCAGTTGACCGGTTGCTTAATCCAGCAAATCGGCAGCACATGCCTTTAGAGGAGCAGCTCAGTAAATTGTTGGAGATGCTGGATTTAACCACTGCTATGAAAACAAGTCCATCACGGAGCAAGCGTCTCAAGCTGTTGAAGAAGACCATCAGTGATGTGCGACTTGAAATGAGCCAGCAGACCAGTTGTCCTCCCTCAGAACCGAGCCAGCACCAGGAGGAGGACACACCACTTCCTGCTGTAGAGTGTCTGGAAGAAGAAGGTGAATACATTTGGAACTATCCCTTCTTTATTTTTCATAGTTGTTACGTGTGATTGGTGTAGATATAAGCACATACGTTGGTACTAAACTGCATGTTGTGAAGTGTGTTCACACTCACTTGTCTTTCATTTCACAGTTGACACGTCGTTACCTCCCAAACTGGAGCCTTCAGTTTCTGTCCCACTTGTCACACATTTGGACAGCCCTTCAGAGCCCCCTGCACTGAAACCCATGGAGCTCAGCCCTGATAAGTGCCCTAGAAAGGTCAAATTTGATGGCAAGATGCAAGCTACCTCACTGCTAAATGGACTTTCACCTGATCTGCGGCCCTCTGAAAACAACATTGTGGTAGCTACCTCCACGCTCACAGAACCAGCAGGAACAGTTAACAGGCGGACCGCTGTGCTTTTCCGCAAGTCTAAGAGTGTTAGCCCACAGAAACCAGCAAAGACTGGACAAGCGTCAGTGGACTGCCCCCAGTTAGGCACCAAGACATTCCTGTCAGTGGTCATTCCTCGCCTGGAAACGTTACTCCAGCCCCGGAAGCGGTCTCGCAGTGGAGACAGCCAGGATGGAGATGAGGAGGAATGCCCAGTGAAGCGTAGTGGTAAATTAAATATAATACAATATTAAACATCGTGGATAAGGGTTGTTATTCAGAAAAACTGATGTATTCGAGCCTTATTGAAGCGTTATTCTATGAGCATCCCAAAATCACTTTTTTATTAATTAATTGATTTTTCATGTTGTATTGCAGGTATCAGTTTTTGTTGCCAAAAACTTTGAGTATTTAATTTTTTGGGAAATGAAGGTTTTTAGCTTCTTTTTTTCGTTGATTTGTACTTATTTTATATGATTATTTTGTGATTATCCTTACATCATGAGCATATTTAGTTCGTTTTGGGTAAGTACATATGGTTAAATAAATGATTGTAAATATTTCACCACTGAGGTGACATGTTGTGTGTTTAAGGTCTGTCTAATGGCTTTGTACTGGAGCAGCACAAAGAGCCAAGTGGCAGAGTGCTCGAACCTCGCCGTCGCTGTGCGTCTGAATCCAGCATCTCCTCTAGTGGAAGCACCAGTGTGCTGGGAAATATGAGGTACAACCACTAAAAATTACACCGAATTTATACTGGATCTCATTTTTTATTTTTGTCTTTCTGTTTCAAAGTCTTTCAGAAATTGCATGACCTTTGAATAGCTTATCTTTCGACAGATTATTTACTGTAAGGTAACAGCAGCTTAGCAGAATGTATACATTCTTGCATATTGCAAATGCCTTGACAATTTGTTTGTTTGTCAACATCAATTTGGAACAGCTCTACTCTTGGCATGCTTAGCACTGTCAGTCATTCCAAGAGTGGGAAAGGGAAGCAGGCAATGGCACGACGAAACACGACGGATGACAGAAATGAACTGACTGCGTGCATGGAAATGGGGAACATTTCCAAAGCAAGCAAGTTGGCAGCTGGTGAGTTGCCTGCTTTTGGAAAATGTGGAATTGTAGTGTTACATGTATTACAGTGGCCATGTATTAACAAAATAACATGGGCTAAAAGTTGTCTGTGCCTATGCTGCTGCTGGGCCAGCTTTGGGAAGCTTGCTGCCCTATCCTTCTTTGCTTGCTTTAGTAATGCTCTGCTACATGGCTTCAGCTGACACTCTGTGATGCCGCTGCTTTTGCTTCACTGTCTGCATGAATAATTTCAATTGCAAGTGCATCTGTCTCATAATTAGAGCCATCACAGCTAATCCTCTTTTAAATGTTTCATGTTTGTTTGTTAACAAAGCAGTGACAAGTGCAATTCCATTCAAAAATCTTTTGTTATACTATTCATTGAAATGTATGCCAGTAGCTTTTTTCCTTTATATTTTTGAATTTTCATTTGCTCTCCAGAGCACTCTCAGGCTTTATATTTTGATGCAGTGCTTATTGGACTAACTAGTAATGATGGTTTTAGTCTAGTAAGGTATTTTGCATTCTAAGCATGTCTTTCACCAAAGCAATGCTTAAATTAGTATGCAGTAGTTTTTTACCTGATTTTTGGGTGGAATTCTCTTGGTCTGATGAATACCAGCTGTGGGGGGAATCTGCCCAGGTAAACTGCCTCTGCTTCATGCCTCTTGCGTTGAAGAGTTGGCCCTTGCTACTTATTGCTGTTTGGAATTGCACAGCCATGGCTCTTGCACTTGAGGTGTTCTGCCTCATGTTTTTGGTGAACTCCTCGTAACCTATCATTATTCCTACTTCCATAGAACTTGACAACAGCAATATATGGATGCCCTCTAATACTACCACACTAACTCTGGAACCCTTTAAACTAGTCTGGGCAAAACTTAGTGGATATCCCTCCTACCCTGCCTTGGTGAGTGTGCATGTATGCATGCCAGACAGAGACTTTTTTTTTCTCCATCATCCCATGCATCTGCCTTCTGCCATCCTGTGACTTGTGTTCTTGATGACACAAGTGTCATGCTGCTGCACAAATCAGAGGTGTAGAAGCCAAAGCATTGTTTGCCAGGTGACTCAGAGAAAGTGTGTGTGTGGGTGGGTGTGTGGGTTTGTGTGTTTGGGTGTGTCAGTTTAGAGATGAGCATTTCCATCCTCGAGCTACAGCTCTCGCTGTCACTATCTGAAAAAAGACGTTTCCTGACTTCCCCTCTCACTCATTCGTGTAGATCATAGACCCGCAGATGCCCCGGGCGGGTTATCAGCGCAACGGCGTGTACATCCCCACTCCTCCACGGGACGTGCTCAGGGTCGGCGAGCTGATGCAGTACAGGTCAGAGGAGAAACTCTACCTCGTCCGCTTCTTCGACAACAAGCGCAACTGGTGAGACACTCCTTATCTCGTTGTGTTTATTCTTTAGTATGTTTTTGGCACTGCTGGTTAAAATAAGGTGAATTGTAAGTGATTTGCCAGTGATAACACAGATGTTAGATGATCATTGTAAGTTGGGCTAAGAATATTAAAGCATGATTCTTTTTTTTCCCCACTGGAGGGTGATGAAGGTAAAATATTTGACTCGAATTAATACTCTTCAATTTTTCTTAGGCAATGGCTTCCTAAGTCCAAAATGGTACCTTTTGGGATCAACAAGACATTAGATAACATCAAAATGTTGGAGGGTCGCTCTTCGAGCATTCGCAAAGCTGTGCAAAGCGCCTTCAGCCGTGCCATGAACCACCTGAGCCTAGTCCAGGACTTAAGTGATGGGGACTAAACTTCATTTGATGGATCTCTCCGGAGGTCATCAGCCCCATGTTTACCTAGTGTTACACTTGCATATCTGGCTATCCATGCCTATGTGGAGCCTGAATCGGCCTTGTCTGTCGTTGGCCTTCCATCAAGGAGCAGGATAAGCTTCTCAAATGAATGCGAGAAGATCTTCACCTTCTACTAATGTGCTGCAAGACTGCTGTGAATACTTACTGCCATCACGACCCACCTGTTCACTCCCATCATCAACCATTCACAAAAGCCACGTATCCAACCTTGCCTGTAAATACCAGACCATTGTAAGTTATCCAACACTAATTTATTATTTTTGGTTGGTACCGTACATGACCTCATGGAAGATTTCTTCTCCAAGGTGAATTCTCAACTTCGCACTGAGGTGCGGACCCCACTGGTGCTACAATGCGAGCAAAGCCTCAAGATTTTTTTTTTTTTTTTTGTTCCCACCCCCCAGAGACATAGATGAGGCTGTCGCACTTACTGTATGAAACTAAATTTCTTTTTAGCAGTTAAGTTATTGAAATTTACCAATGCAAGCTTCTCCTCTTTTGGCATTAATGTTATCTACTTTTTTATATAATGACAAATATTCTTATGGGACACAACTATGTGCTGTTTGTACATATTTATATAAAGCTATGAAATTCTATACTGTATATGTAATAGTTAAAGAGTCAAAACTTTTTTTTGGACAAAGAGAAAAAAGTAGCGATGAAAAAACCAGAAGTGCATCACTCATGCAAAACCAAAAATTTTGCTGCCCTGTTTTTTTTTTGTGCTTTTCCCCCTTATTTTTATTTACACTTTTACATTTTTCGCATGAACGAGTGTGAAATATGAATGTGAGCGCGCGTGTATAGTGTGTACAGAAAATAGTTGAGAGATTTTCCAACTTGTTGCATTTATTTCACTGTGTTGTTGGGACCTGTGTTATAGAGTTAAGAGAATGTGCCTGTGCAAATGAATTGTATTAGAACAAAAAAGTATGCAAAACTTTATATTCAGAGTGTGTTGGGACAACTTGGTGAACGCTGTGGTTGATTATTGTTGCTTTTCATGTGTGTTTTAGTCATAGCCATCTGTTGTGACAGTTGAACTTGTCTTTTTTCCATAAAGGATTTTGGGTAGCAAAGGACATATTCTTATGAATTCTTTATTTTGTATGAATGTTATGTACTTATATTGAGTGGTACTCTGTATTCTTTTCTCTGGGAGGATCACATAATAGCCAACGGTAGTGAATGCTGGCAAGATCCAGTATTTTTTTAAGTACACTGAAAATAAAAAAAAAAGAAAAGAAAAATTGATTGGAGCAGAGATTCCTTATTGTGCTGTTAGGGGAACTGTAAGTTATGAGAATAGCCAACAGATGGAGCTCTGGAATTGCAGTTTCTCTTGAAGCACTGCATAGAGTGCGGCCTACATACTCTTACTGTTATCAGCTGATTTATTAGATACACCTAGTCATAAGCTGTTTTATCTTTTACAGTGATTCCTGGGTACTCAGAGGTTATTTGGCTTAGTGTATTAAGGTGTTATCCCCTCTGTAAATATTGACAATATTTTGCCTAAGGAAACGAGTCTTTTCTTTCTTTTCCAAGTTCTTACGTTTCCCATGGCAAATTATCTGCTTTAAAAAATCTTTGCCATTAGAATTTTAAAACATCTCTTAATGTCCTCTACATTTGCTTTAACGGGCGCATGCACCCAAGCTATCAAGCTCAAGTTTGTGCAAAAGCCTGATGTGTCGATCAAATCGACTTCAGATAAGACTCTAAATACATAAACTGACCTTTTTGTACAAAGTGCTTAATACCACAAACTTGTGTACATTTTTATATTGTCTTAGGATAGTGCAGGTACTTAATTTCCCTTTTTTCCCCCCAAACCTATTTCCAGGTTGAAATGAAACAAGGCCTGAAGTTTGCACTCTACTATATACACTATATTGCCAAAAGTATTCGCTCACCTGCCTTTACACGCATATGAACTTGACATCCCATTCTTAATCCATAGTGTTTTAATATCAGAATCAGAAAACTATTTATCCCAGAGGAAATTGTTTAATATGATGTTGGCCCACCCTTTGCAGCTATAACAGCTGCAACTGTTCTGGGCAAGCTCTCCACAAGGTTTAGGTTTAGGAGTGTGTTTATGGGAATTTTTGACCATTGTTCCAGAAGCACATTTGT
>JBBIGA010000126.1:11545914-11573850 GCA_037576975.1 Alestes dentex
CTTATGGGATAGTGAAGTGTCCATCGAATGCCTACTACAGAATTTGGCCGGAAGCAGTAGGTCATCCGGGTACTTCTTGCCTACTGTTTTTCGAATACTATGAATTCGGACATACTACTCGCATCACATACTGTTTTTCGCATACTATATAGTAGGGAAGTATGTGATTTCGGACGCAGCCTGGGGCTTCTTTAGCTCCTGAGCTGGGTTGCTAGGTAACGACATGTCCACCTGTCTTGTGTTTGATTTGATTACTGCTTGTTACTGAGTTGACTCTGTCGTGTGTTTGACTGTATGTATGTGCTTGTGGGTTTAAAAGGCAAGACGAGCCACAGAATCTTTGCGTGGTCAGTTACAGCCCTGGGTTCTGGTTTGGATATGTTTTTGAGAAGAAGAACGTTGTTACTCCTGTTTGCATGTTTTTGTATTCACTAGAAGGGGAAGAAGGCAGAGACACTTAAAGGACTTTCCATGTGATTCCAGCTTACTCTCTAAGTGGCAGTGAAGAGAGTCTGTGCAACACGCTGCTGGATCCTTTGTTAACAGCTGCAGCTTGGTACTTTACTTGTACCTCTCCTGTGTGTCTCTTTCCCATGTGTGTTCACAGGCGTGAGGGTGAAGGTCTTCGCATTAAAGAGTGCTCCACAGGGCGTAGAGTATTGGTACTGGTCCCTGTACGACAGAGGGTTTGCTAAAGCATCAAGAGAAGAGTCGACTCTGCAGCAGAGTCCCCTTTACAGTGTTTGTTTTGAGTTTGCTCGGATTGATGGTCCTCCGGAGTTTTGTATTGAACTTGAACTTTCTTTATTAAACTTCTATTTACTTCTAAGCTGTCTCCTGCTAGTGTGTCCATCCCTTACCCAACATGACATATAGAAACAAATGAAAGTTTGAGTTAAAACAGAAATGTTCTACTGTAGGAAAAATTAAAAGGAATGTAAACATTGCCAGGTGGAATATTTTAAAAGGCTGTAAAAATTAAAGGGATGGATACCATAAATGGTTAGATTTAATGCACCACTGTTAAACCAGTGACTGAAATAAGTCTGGAGACCATTTGTGCTTTAACTATTTCTTGATGTCAATAAAATACTACCTTACATTAAGGCAGAAGCCCTTGTAGACAACAAAAGTATTGCCCACAGAATGTTGGTGTTGAGTGGTGTGCTTGGTCATGTGGGGAGTCAAACCCCAGTATACTGTTTGAAGAACAGTGGTTTTACACACTACACCAACTTAATCTTTATACCAAGAGTGTATCAGATCTGTGATCTGTAATTTACCAGAAGCCTTTGGAAATTTAAGTGAATTGAGTTCCTTGAGAAAATGGTAAGGAGAGATCAAATCTGGCTGAAGATCCAGGCATATTTAGAGCCTGGCGTCTTTACTCAGGATTCCAACTGGCTCATCCTTAATCTGCTATTTCTTGGGGAAATCCATGTAATGTCAAGCTCTGATAATGAGTCAAGTTGGAATGACTACACTGACAATTATAGTAGCTTTGTCTGTGTTGATGGAAGATCATAAATGACAGTTGGGACTGCTGGGCCTCGATTTATACTGACAGTTGGGCATCGGCCTGAATGCAAGGTTAAGAGCTTTGAATTTTTTAAATTTAATTCTAAAAATGCACTTGGTTTCTTTCTTAAATCTGAAATGCAATTTTATTTACAATACCACCCAGAATTATTGGCACTCTTATTTAATACGAGTGAAAAACATTGATGAAAACTCATGGCCTAATACATTTTATTTCATTTATTCATTATTTGTAACTGCTTAATCCTTACTAGGGTCGTGAGTGCCCAGACGCTATCGCAGAGTCTACAGGCGCGATGCAGGCACTCACACTGGGCAGGGTGCCACCCCACAGCAGAGCACACGCACATCATTCACTCACACCTACAGTCAATTTAGGATCCCCAATTCACCTGACATGCATGTTTTTGGACTGTGGGAAAAACTGGGGACCACGGAGGAAACCCACACAACCATGAGGAGAACATGCAAACTCCATACGAACACACAAAGCCAGGATCCAGATTCAGTCCCCCAGCCTTCGAGGTGTGAGGCAACAGTGCTACCCACTGCAGCACTGTGAGGCACTGTAGTAGATCCTTCCCGCCAATGATCAAGCCGCCCGTCAGCCTGAGAACGGCTAATTCTGCCCAGTTTCTTGGCTTCCCACTTCTTTCTCTCAAGGATATGTCATTGCTTCTGAAGTCCAGCAAACTGATTCTTCTTGACCTTTCTGCTGCCTTTGACACGGTTAACCATCAGATCATCCTGGCCACTCTCTCCAGTCTTGAGATATCGGGCACAGCCTGGCAATGGTTTGCTTCTAACCTTGATGACTGGAGATACCAGGTAGCAAGGCATGGCTCCCAGTCTTCCCAGCGAAGATTGTCCACTGGTGTTCCACAGGGCTCGGTCCTTGGACAGCTTCTCTTTTCTCTATATACTGGTTCTCTTGGGGATGTAATAGCCTTACATGGCTTTTCCTACCACTTATATGCAGATGACACTCAGCTTATTCTCTGACATCTCCTCTTGGATGATGGCCCACCACCTCAAGCTGAATCCCAGCAAAACTGAGCTTCTACTCATCAAAGGGAGTCCATCACCAGGTCACAACCTCACAGTTTCTTTTGAGAACTCTGTTATTGTCCCCTCAAAGATGGTAAGAAATCTGTGTCATGCTAGATGAAGAACTGTCATTCTTATCACACGTTGACCACCTCTCCAGGACATGCAGATACCTTCTTTACAACATCAGAAGAATCCAATCCTTTCTCACCACTGAAGCTACACAATTACTTGTCTCTGGTCATCTCTAAACTGGACTACTACAACTCTCTACTGGCTGGACTTCTACTGAAGGTAACAAGATCACTCTTTTCAGTCTTGGCCCCCCAGCGGTGGAACAAACTCCCTCTTGCAATCAGATCTGCAAAGTCCCTCGCTGTCTTCAAGCGTTGTCTGAAGACCCACCTCTTCAAGGAGTACCTTGGTGACTAACCAGTCCTCTATTTTCTATCAAAGTGACAATAATTTATTCTAGAGAGCTCTGTACATACAGAGAAGCACACATCTTAGGTGAACATGGAATGTGAGTGCTGGACAATGTACATTTAAACCAAAGGCTTACAGCACCATTAGCAACTCCTTAGCACTTCAATGTTTGGCTAAATTGTCTGTGAAGATTTTTGATATTCATCTCCGAGTCTGATACAGCTTTGCTGGCTTTATAGAACCTGATGAATATTAACAGCGCTGTGTCTTTGATGTTGATACTATTATTGCTGTTGCTGTTTTGAATGTAGGGCCTCAAAAGAGCTGTAATTACAGAGCAATTATCAGTTTGTAATGGAAACACAAACATTGTGCTCACCACACAAATCTAGCCCACTCGACTGGCTCAAAGCTGCATACAAAAGAGAATGGCCAGTGAAGGGTTTTTGAGAAAGTGGTGGGCTGCCTTCTTAGTTACTCTGAAATTCTATTGCTGGGCTTTCAGTATGGATTTGGAAATCTACAGTGTCTGTGTTCTGTCATTCAGTGGATTTTAATGTCTTTTTGTTTATTTTATTGTTTATTAATTGTATATATTGACAATAAAACTGACCTGTTTGATTTGCAGGACTACAGATTTGAGATATTGTGTTATACTGGGAGTGGGATCGTTGCATAAACTAGATCTGTTAAAGGCCAGCATCATTCCAGACAAATGAATGAGAAAAAAATGAATCTAGTTCTGTGCATCCTCTGTCTGCCTGACAAACCACAGATATCCAGTCTGGTTGAGTGATTGTTTGAACTTTAACAAAAAGACAAAGCAATCAGTTGGCTGATTAATGATAATAGGAAACCTGGAGATAATCTTTGTCAAAGCTTTTTATCTCGGCGATAATTAACTGAGAGAAAGGAAAGACAACACTGTTTGATCTAAGGGTAAACAAACAGCTGAGCTTGCTGTCTGTATCCATGCCTTGTGTCACTTTTTCAATAGAGAAAGTTAAAAGAACGAATTTATTACTGTCAACCTTGCAGTGACATGTCTTGGACAGGAAACGTGTCTTACAGTAATCCTAATTCAGCAGAGGCTTATCACAGGACACACACTCATTTGTATCAGCAATTCTATTTAGTGTTAGGATTTGTACTATAGTTGAAGCATGTGTAACTTGTCAATGACTAATCCAGGATTTATCACACGTGTGACATGAAATATTACATCATATGGTCTCTGTCATATCAGAACTTTGCCAGTCTATTTTTTACATTGTTTGAATGTACTAACAGAAATGGTCCAAAATTTGGAATAAAACATTGTTAAACTTAAATAAAACATGCTCTAAAAAATTGTCTTTACCATCTCCTTACCAAGTCTTGCAAGGAAAATGCAAGGTAGTTTACTGCAGGTTACGACAGCAACAACATGTGGATATGTCTTATCTTTCAGTGCACTTGTAGGAGCCCTGTATGTCTTTACAGTTGTATATATATATGTGTACCCTCATGCATGTTCTCTGACAACCTTTCCTTTGTCAGCATCCAACATCGTTGTCCTCCCTGACCTCAGAGGTCATCTACCCTGCATGCTCCCCTTACTTCCCTCACTGTCGTGTATTTAATTCATTAAAGGACACAAAGGCCCCGTGCCACCTGCACCCAGACGTGCAGCTGGATCAATGCGCCTGCTGTGGAGCAGAATTGTAATGTTTCGGGGGGGGGGACAAACACTCAGGGAGGTAGATCGATGAAAACTTTGCAGAGAGGAGATAAGAGAAGCTATCTCTTAGCGGCTGCCCTCCTTTTGGTCTCTATTCTCTCCTCACTGATGAGGTTCAAACTTGGACACACTCGGTGTTTGCAGGGGCGGCTAGCCACTTGATACTGAATAGCCTTAAGGGCTTAATGTGCCCTTGAATGAGTATTCTTACAGTTTGATGTCTTATTGGTGCATAAACAAGCTAAATATGTCTAAATATAAAATAAATTTCAACATTAAAAGAAGATATAGAATTACAATATTAGTACAGATAACATGGGTGCTTTAAACATACTATTCTTAAATGATACTAAAAATACCTACACAAATAACAGAAGCTAAGATCAGATATTTTTTTTATTCTGATGCATTAACTACTTCCGTGGCCTTGTGTCTTTGAGTAGTGAAGCTGAAGTGTAGTTGAGTAGTGAAGTGTAGTTGAGTCGTGAATCTTGATGCATGTTAATATAACACCATTTTATTCCAATTAATATGGGGAGTATTTCTGTTGTCCACCCTATCACAAAATATTAATACTATGTGAGGACAGCTGGTGTTTTGTTTTAAACAGCAAATTATTTCAACAAAGCAAATTCACTAGTTCTCTACAAGGAATCTGAGCAACGACTGTGTTGCTAAAGTTTAAAGTCTTCATTCCACAGGTTTTTAAGATATGAGGAAAATCAGATAGCCAAGTGTGGCCATTCTGAAACACAATCTGGGGTTGATTGATAATGAGTTAACTCCAGAATCAGAGATGGAGTGGATTGGACACCTGTGTGGCGAGTACAATTACAATTACCTCCTGACTGATTCACTGTTCCCTATTAGAGCCAATCTGCTAGGGGGTCTAATGACTTTATAATAAGACAAGACCTGAGGGTCTATCTTAATGAAAATCACCAAGCTCTGTCTTGCTTAGCTAACTTTAGTGAGTGAACTAGGCTAACGTCCTTTACGGGTGAGTGTACTGCGACAGCTGTGGATAAGAGTTTTAAAAAATATACTTCTATACTGTATGTTTTGAGAACAAAACTCAAAATAAATCATAAAAATATGTTGTGTACAATGGCTAAGGTAGTCTTTAATGCTTCTCTCTGAGCTGTGAGTGAGGTGGGAGGCAGAGCACAGGGCAACCATACTGAGAGTGAAAGGGATTCAGGGATTCAACAAAATAGTTTACTGACATTAAGTTCATAGAAAAGAAATATAGAAGTTATGATATTTTACCATATGGACTGGATTGTGTTCTTTACCTTAAAAAGAGGACACAGAAAAATAGTCTCTTTGAGGATCCACACACTGAAAGGTTCTTTAGAGAACCAAAAGTGGTCCTTCTATGGCGTCACTCCATACAACCCTTTGTGACTGCTTCATTTTTAAAGGAGTTGTTCAGTGTTTCCCTACGTAAAGGATAGGTTTTCAAAAAATCAGAGACACACTGTTTCTCAAATTTCGCTTCTTTCATTTAGAGCTGGAAGTGCAAGGCATTTGCTGCTAACAAACAGTAAAAGGCTGTAGATCTGTTGACCCCATTTAATTGTAGGATTGTTTTCCCAATATTTTAAATTAATCTATAACATGTGTAATTGCTTGTTTTTTATATAATGTGAGGATCTACACATAGACATGGTTATAGAAATTCAGCAAGTCTTAAAGTAAGGCAGTGCCAGCGTCAAGGGGGGGGGGGGGGGGGGGGATTCAAAGACCTTTCCCCCCCACTCCCCCCCCTAGCAAGTCGCCACGCCTCCCTACACATGCTCCATGCCCCCTAGTGTCGCTCATATGAATATAGTTCACGATCGATAGTGCCCACCCCCCATGGTCAGTTAGATGCCAGATCTGCTCTGATGCCAGCCCTGATGTAAGGTAAGGTAAGCAGTAAGCTATACAACACAAGTATAATATAAAAACTATACACTATACAAATAATACAAAAATATGAATATAGAAGTTTGTGTGTATATGAATATAGATACAGTAAACCCCACGTTTACACGTTTTTCAAACTTCCCATCTCTGAGTACAGCTGACTGTGACGTCTGGACCTCTTGTGCCATGACGATATTTATATTTATTTATATAAAAAATTAATCTAATTAGTGAAACATGCAAGGTGCCGAAACAGATATGTAGCATTTTTGTTTAGTATTTTATTTTTACTGTATATTTATTCTTCACCCAACAGGTACTAAGAAGGGATGCCACCAGGGAAATGACTGTTGGTTGCCTACTCTGAAGTACTGAAATACTATTCAGTTTAACAGTTCTTTAAAAAAAAAATTAACAATCCTGTCCTTATCAATCATTTTGCTGTGTTTAACCCTTCAGACCCCCAATGGAATTCCACAGAATTGACCACTGATAAGTATTTTATCATAAATGATTGGAAAATCACAAAAGATTTTATTTCCAGAGGTTTTTATTTTATATTAAAAGTGTGTACCAACCAATATGAATATTTAATATGAAATCACCAAGGGATTGAAATCCTACTGCTGTGAGACCAGTACTGCACTGAACATGTTCCTTAAAATAACAGACATTTTAATCATAATATTGAAAACACTTAATACAAATTTTGAAATACGTAGAAATAAAGAACAGTCAAAAGAAAGAAACCAACTATTATAGCAAAAGATATTCATTATTATAATGTCCTCACTAGTAATGTGACAACCTACTAAAAATCACTGTCATACAAGTGTAGCTAAAGCTAGGGCACCTAGCCTAGAACTCTAGGACGGTATGTCAAAGTGAATTAGGTGCTTAAAGCTCTCTCTAGTTGAAAATGTTCTGCAGCCCATGCCTTGCATGTTTATCATTATAACTACAAACAAATCACTAAGCCAGTTCGTTGAGAAATGATTTTCTATTGATTAATTTTGAAACCGAATAAAGAATATTAGGTATTAAGACCGTCATGAATTAAGTTACCATGACAGCCTTAAAACTTAAAAATTTTAACATTGAAACACTCAATTGAAAGTTTCCTCTGGGAATCTAAATGGTTTGTCCATGGCAGCACTCCCAGGATCATTTTTGGCACCTTTAGTTTTGAATGCACTCCACCTACTCAACCTAAAAGAGTCATGATATGGAATAAAGTTAATTTCATTCATAAACTTGGATAGTAGATGTTAGTGTATAGCACTTCTGGGAGCTTCTCTGTAATTCTGAGGCTGTAATAATTACACAGGTTTTATAGGCCAGCCTATCAGTCCTCCCAGCGGTGTTTATTCCTATAACATTCCTGTAGCATTATTCCTACTGTATATTCTCATGAAAAGGTGACCAAGCTCTGACACTCACCTTCACACTGTGCAGTCTTGGTGGTATTCTGCCTGCACAGATGGGGCATCCTGTTTTATTCATAAGGGAACTTTGATCTTTCTCCAGTGCAGTCACATGTATGAAACCTGAGAGGTCACCAGATGACTAACCTGTTGGATACCAAGCTATGTTCACTATAAACAGTATTAATTTGACCAGATCTGGGTTCCAAGTAGAGCTTTTTTATTATGCATATTTTGAAATATGCATATGCCTTTGCTTCATTGGATACTCAAATGATGGTGTACAATGACAATAATTCATTACAGTTCTTATAATAACCATACTTAATAAGTGTATTATTGTAATAGTTTTACAGTGTTACTGTAAAAACACAAATGATAACTTCTAGTAATCTTCTAGTAATTTCACATTTATGTATTTACAGAAAACTAAAACCTGACCCCACTTTGAGGAATTATAAAACATGTAAAATTTCTTAAAAACAAACTGTGGACTGTTAAAGTTTACATAATGTACATGCACACCATTATTGCATTTCCGGCAAAATCACTATGCATCGTATACTGCTTTACATGTTATCTGCATAGCTTGCTGTTTTTTTAACACACCCTTAAATTGCTTATCTGTATAGAACAACCTTGTTCAAAGATTTACTTTTTGCAACCTAAGTAGGCGATCACATCAGTGCTAATAAAATGTGCCATGTATGCTAATGTGACACTGGAACGGTTGACAGATACTCAATATTCATTTCACTGTGTAAATGAATGATAGGCTCATTTTTTCGGCTTTGTCAATGATTTATAAAACCTAATCAATGTATTTGAATAACAAATGCCAGGTACTTGGTCTGTGGAATGAATAATTTATTTTAGATATTAATTTGCAGTTTTCACAGTTTTGTGTGCGTGTATGTGTATGTGTGTGTATATGTGCGTGTGCTTTGACAGTTTTACCAGAATTCATATCCACAAGGTCTTCAGAACTGTTATGCTTATGTCTTTGCTTTCACCACGGTATGTCCATTAAATCTATAGCTTATTTATGACAAAAACCTTATGACTATTTTCTTAGAAATACAGAGTAGTTTTTATAAAAAACAACTAAAACAAAAACTATGTATTTTCGCATCTAAACAAATGTACATCATGTATGTTGACAAGATCAGTTAGGTGTTTCATTTCAACTGACAAGACAACAGATTTTGTGTGAAATGCATATCAACCATAATGTATCCAAATATATGAATGTTATGAAATAGATTCTCTTCTATCAACTGTAAAAGATCATCAAAAAGTAATCAAGACTACAAATGAAGCAGTACAACACTGATGGAAAGAACTTCCTCTACATCTATTGCTGTATTGCCTGTTGCTTTTCTAATTCTGAACACAGCAGGAAAGTCACCCCTCTAGCAATGCCATTTAGAATGAATTACATACCAGTGATTAATTTTCATCAGCAGTCAACACATAGTTATCAGAGCCAAAAATCTGGATCACTGAATTTAAAAAAAACATGCTGTTATACTGTAACAAATAGGTATATTTTCCCAAAATCGTGCGTTCTGGATCCCAATTAATATTATTAGCAAATATGCCATTGCATTTGTTACATCGCACCATTTCATTACATCCTTATTTGTTGTGTTCTCTTACTTGCAAAGTGTTTGGACTGAGTTACCTTTGACATTTTCAGCCTTTGTTTTTTCGGAGGACTTTGAGATAATGACATTTAATTACCACTGAGCAGTCATGCAGTTCTGCTAATTACAATCCCAGGAGTTGAGGCTTGATGTCTAATTAACTTTCACTCTCTTGGATGTCCATTGCTGTTCTTTTACACATACTCAGTGTCAAGAGAACTCATAGCTTTTGATAATAATTCAGCTTGGCTCCTTCCTTATGCGACAACAGCCATCGTACTGTCTGTAGCTGCAATGCTGCCAGCTTTGATCCATCAAACTTTGTGATCACGCTCAGCCATAGTTTCTCCACAGTAATGAGTTCCTCACTTTATGGTCTCTCACTGACTGATTGCACAAGCATGTTTCAGAGCGCTTGTTGCTCTCCAGAGTGCTGAAAATGGCTTATGATGCTGAAATTGCCAACACCTTCCCCTTGAAGTCTTCGCAGATGTGGTGTTTGTTGTTATAAAATTCGAGTCCACATTTTAAAATCAGCTAAATATTCTTGAAGTGGCCATTTTTCATTAAACACTCTCAACCAAAGGCAGTGAACAATGTAGAAGCAGCACATATGTAAGAGCTCAGTGCTTATTCTGTCAGTGGAGGTGCTGGCAGCTGGTTGTGCAATCAATGCAGTGTCCCCAATGAGTCTTTATGTTTCTCTGGAATAGACCAGGCTAATTGGTGATCGAAAATCCCTCTGGTCTTTACTATGTTTAAAGGTCAACAGTTGTTATTGAATTCAGTGTTGTGTTCTAGGTTGTAATAATAGTGCTGGCTCAATACGTTAGAGGTACGTTCCTGTTTCACTCACCCTTGTGACAGCTGTAGGCTCAATAGGTGGATATATATATATGTAAACGTGCTTAAAATGTATTCAAACCAGACTGTGTCTGCAACTTAGATTCTTTATATTTACAATACTTTTTGTAACTTAAAGAGCTTTTAGATTCTTAATCAGACTCTTTTATTAGAGTGTGACTTTTTTGTGAAATATGTAAATTATTGTGCCACAAAGCTATTATTGTCAGTAAACCTATTAGTTATTAACATGTCTCTGGAAATAACAACAGCAATGATGACAACACACCCACCTACACACATAAAGTGCTTTTTTTTTTTTTTTTTTTGTAATGAAACCTTTAAGACTGAAAAGGTAAAAGATCATTTTATGCCATGCATTCATTATTCATTACTTGGATAGAAACTGTCTTTAAATCTTGTGGTGTTTGCTTATACTGTGGCACAGCTACAAACTAAAAAGTATATAGCTACAAAGACTGAAAATCACTACAACCCTCCATGAAGAGCAGATAATGAAAGGTTTGATTATACTTAAAGTCTTATATAACTAAACAGGAGAAAAGCTGGAATAAACACTGTGCTCGGTCTGAAGGTGATCTGGTACACATTTTTCTAGTGGACCATTAAGTGTATAAAATTGCATAAATGAATTTGTGGAAAATGCATAATAAGTTAAAATCTTGAACACATGTTGCACTTCTTGAACAATTTGTTTTTTCATTTTGTGAAATATGTCAAATATTATTTAATATCAGTGCAGAGACTCCAGAAAAAGATTTTAAGATTACATTTTTTTTAATTTACACCATAATGTCAGATCCAGTCATTTTATATTTCATGTTCTATCATCATAAGAGCAATCAGAACAATCAGAACAATTAAAAAAGCTCAGAAAGTAGTGTCCCAAAGCATTTGCATTTGCTTTGAACATTAAAAATGATTGTATTACTTTACAGACAGGTTTCTAAAAGTTTTCTGTAGGATTGGTGTAATTAAACATTTTACTCTCTTTAGTTTCTTTTGGTATCCTAATGTTAATTATTCATTATACTACACCGCATCTTGTTATTTTACCATAGAATTTCCACTTGCATAACAGTAATGAGCTGTGTTGTGCAGTGTTTACAGTTCTGCTTTTCCTAAAATCAACATCTTATTAAGTATTTAAATGTTTTCATGAAAGGGAATGCCACTTGGATGGTATTTCAGAGCCTGAATGCAGTCAAAGGGAAGCAATCAGAAGGTTTGACTGTCACACTAACTGATGAGGAGTTTAGGTATACCTGAGCTTGCATACAGACTCACATAGAGCAGAAGAGATATGTATTCCTTTATTAAAAAAGAAATGCTGTTCAAATCTTCTACAACACAGACCAAAGTGTAATTGCAGAGTTCACTGATTTCTCATACCCAGTTGGGAATTGATGCAAAACATTGACAGTGTTTCAGGACAAATGGTCTTGGAATGCTTTTGACTTTAGTTTAAATGAAACACCCAAGATGAGGAACAATAATCAATTCTACGTCTAATAGACAAGGCAAGTGTTGTGACATACCCACAATTTCCAGTAACTGAAAAAAAAACACTTTGTATAGCTGCCAGGAATTGATCCATCTGTATAACAGATGATATAACCACAGGAACCGCAATTCAATACCAGCAGAAATTTCCAGACATGGGTGTAAAGCAGAGGCCGTGAGGCTATGAGCCTGAGTCAGAATGCAGAAATAAAAATGACAATGCAATGATATGATATTTGACATGGCAGAGCAATTTCCTATGAGAGAAGAACCAAGTTACCACAGTGTATTTTTAGTGTGACATTTTAATAATGAACATGATGTGAAGTGGAGGGGAATGAGGTTAGTTGTATATGCCTGTTTTAAGAAGGAGTATATGAAAAATTAGCAGCCACTAACAAGATCTATTAGAAATGTTCGCCATCATGATATTATAAACAGAATAAATGATGCTGATGCAAGAACGTAATTAGTAGTGACATGCTTCTCTTTGCTTATCGCAGTGGAACACAGTGACAGAATGGTCACTTTCACATTTCAGTGTGTTTTGGTCAAAGCAAAAATGCCCATATATTGCTGCCATGAAGACAAATCAATCAGTTATAAATCAAATGAAACAGCAGTTATGAAAATGAAATACTACACTCTGCACAATGCACTACTCTACTGCAAAACCAGTGGTTGTGTGTGGACACAAAAAACAGAGCATTTTTAATCACAACCCCTCAGTAGCATGATGACTGACTATTAAATATGAAATGAAAGTCAATATTAGAGGGAATAAGTCTGTTGGCAGAATCGTGCTTTGCATTAGGAAGAAGCGTTATCCTTCAATAGGTCTAATTTGAGCACTGATGGGGTAGACATTTTCTTTGTCACATGCAACAGTAAGATTAATGAGATATTCACATAAATGTGAATGATGAGAGGCCTCCATAACCCACAGTTCTGTGCCACTGTGATGGAACTTAACAGTCTAATTGCATGCATCCAAAATGCAGTGTGACACCTGCTTTAGGGTGTTCATGATTGATAAGGGCAGAAGTAAAGGTCTTTTATCACCATTGGAAATCCAGTGCAACAATAACAATAACGGGATATTCTGACATTTTCCCTCAAAATATCTTTTTTCCTGATTTTTTTTAGTTTAACACAAGTAAAATACAACACAAATTACTGTAAGCGCTGAATGAATGTTTTGTTTTCTAATCTCATGTTAAGGCATGATGACCTTAGACTCACCTGCAGCTACTCCTGTGCATCCCATTCTATTGGCTGTGCTTTTCTAAAGCGATTAAATCTTTCTGTATGTTGAATATCTGTTTCAGCAATGGGTGCACCTTAAAGAGCCCATCTCATGGAAAAAATCTTTTTGCTCACTGAAATAATTGTAGTATAAGAACACTGTTAAAGTTTTATATAACTATAACTGGAACTAAGCAAACAGTTTTTAATTTACTGTTTTTTTGATGTCATAAAAACCAACATCTCTTTCTATTCAGCCAGCTGCAGGTTAGCCCTACCCATTAACACTTAAATAAGAAGTATTTAATTTGGACTACTTTCTTTTTATAGGGCAGCCAGTTAAAATATGTATTACTGTTAGTCTTAAAGACACAGAAACAAAAGCAGAATGCTTTAATCTAAGGGACAAAGAATGTTTGAAATTTGGTCATATAAAATTGAATCATCACTGCTACACGTACATTAAACCGCATAAATGTCATGTGTGAACCTCATGGAATATATATTCATTTCATGTATTAACTTAATTGTTTAACTGTTCGAAATTGTTAAAAGTTTAAACCTGGATGTGGATGTTGTTCTTTGCTCTGGGAGCACTGTGTTTACCTTTAAGAAGCAGGCCTGCACAAAGAAATGCACAAATATTGCTGGAAAACACAGTAAAAACCGGATTGGTTGCATCTGAAGTGGTCGTTTTTCATTTTACTTTCACTTTCTGTTCTGAGTTGTTGGTTCTTTAGAGTCCATTATACACTGATGAAACTGTGGAGACCGCAGAGTCGTACAATAGCATTGCTAAATATTGTGTATAAAATAGTAGTGCTCTACCAAACCATATACACCGCAATTACAGACATTCACCGAAAACTCTTCATACATAGGAGGAGTCAATGACAGGGTAGAAGAATGCTACACACAAAACATATGATCTCCAAACAGTGAACTTGAACTGCCTTGCCTGTTTAGGCATTTTATTAATGGAACCTCTCATGGCTGGACATTTCACAGGGTTTGCGGGTGTGTAGCTTAATCTCTTACGAGGGTGCTGGCCATGTGTCCTGGGGTTGCGGGCTAATGTCAGACACAGCCTCTCTTGGTAAAGAGCAGTGTGTGGATGACAGCTAGATCCATCACATACTCTCTTCAGTCCAGAAGTGTCCTGTGTACACCAGTGTGTCACTGCACCAAGACACTTGTTGGTCCTTTCTCTTAACTGTTTCAGTATGTGCTCTGGTATAGTGCTAAGCCAGACATATTAAAAACTGACAGATAGTGGTCACATATTGGAAAAAGATGTATATATTTTTATGTTAGAGTATTTTCCTGGATAGTTTTTGTTATTACAGTACATGAAATAGTTAATACAAGCTGGAACAGCACTGTAGTCACATAAGAAAATCTACTGTTTTTCAATGTTTAAATGTTTAATTTCTTCTAGCAAATTAAAAATGACAAGAAGTAAACACTAATATTTGTAATACATTTTAAAGTCATTATCTGCACTTGTTGGAAAGTATATTTAGGTCAAATCCTCCTTGTGTCGTGGGTATCTTTTGGCCTTTATTTCTAAAAAAGATTGTGTGGGGATTTCAACAGGATGCCTTTATGGCAATACAGATTAGGCAATTAACCTTGATGTCACTGTAATTATTAAGACACTTCAGCAAAATGAATTAATTTCCCAAAAGGTTGCCGTAGTGAAAACTATCCCTTACTCTCTAGACAAAAGCAGAGAAGAAATTGCAAATGAGTGTTAGAGGTGAGCATTCGTAGCCTAGGCAAGCCTAACACGTATCCAGCCGCACTCACTTTGTCTACAACCTAAGACAACTGCAATCACACACCTAACCAGCCAACCAATGCTGAAATTCAAGTGAACGATATTCTCAGATGGGTATGAACATAAGCTTCCATATGAGTACTCTCTCACTGGGAGAGACTGGGTTAGTCATTATCAGTGTCATTTCAGTAATGGTTCTTTATGGCATTACAGTGCATGATTGTTAACCTCTATTCATTTGGTTTAATTTGAACTGTATGTCAAAACACAATTAGGCAATAAGCTACGAGAATCCTTGTATTACAATTACAATTATTATGGTTAACAGGTGTTACACCACTGTGGTCTTTAATGGCTGATTGCATTTAATAAAACAGCAATAACATATAATGTGATTAAATAGACCAATGTTCAATGAACAATTTTTGTATATACATAATTATTCATTATTATTAATGCCTTGTAACTTAATAAATGCCTTAACATAAATAAATACACCTTATATCTTACTACGTGTGGTATTACTGTATACTTGTACCAAAACAAGCAAGCAAACAATTGATTAAAAATAATAACTAAAATAAAACAATACATTGACTCTTGAAAATTAGTGCTCCTGAGTTATAATCCATGATTATTATGAGTCTGACAAATTTCACTTTAACAAAAATAATTGAGCTTTATAACCTTCACTGACAGTTCTGTCTGCACCCATAGAGGTTAATTGAAATTCACAACAAAGAATTTCCCAGTGCATTTACTCATAACCCTTTAATGAATAATGGTTAGATGGTTTGCTAACGGACTTCCAGGGTTAAGCCTTCTTGATCTCGAGTCATCCTTTCTATAAAGCAGATAAGCACGCTTCACTTCTTTGAAACACAACTGCCTTGGATTAAGTAAGCATGTATGATTCATGAATCACATCTCTGATTCAACAGTCACCTTGTTTGGAGCTCAGAGGTCACAATGGTACACACCGCTTACATAGTTGTAGGAATGTTCACTGTTTACTAATCACACCCTAATTACATATGGTGCAGTCTGTTGGTATTAGACAGTAATACATTTTCTTAATTCTTGCTCTGCACTCCATCACTTTGCATTTGAAGTAAAACAAACACTATGAGAATTCAATGATGGTATTGCCATTTGCCACGGTGTGCTGTTTAAAACAATATTAACAAAAAGCAAAAAAAAAATCTTCACTGAATCTTCAAAAAACCCAAATAGCAATGATGGAGTCGATAAATGTGCATAGATATTCATTGGAATCCATGCATATCTGCGTTTGTTCTGTAAAGACACAGATAGTACTAGAAACATCCAGTACAAACACTTTTTCAAGTACAAATGATATTCAAATACAGGTCTGTGCAGCTGCAAAGACAACAGTTGTCCCCAATGCACATTGCTCCTTGGAAAGGCCCACCATGCTAAGATGGGGGATCACTGTCTGCCTCTCCTTTTGGAATCTCGGGAAGGACTACTAGCTGTGCAACAGGACTATATGACTATAGAATATAGACACTGTTCTCACCATAGCAGTTCTAATGAAGCCTGTAAAGACCTTGATGATTCCTATAATTGGCCACACAGCTCTAGGTAGCGGCCCTCTGTGATAAGTGCTGGTGAACAGTACTTTTCTGAGAGGTTTGTAGGTTGGGCAGGTAATGCTGTATCAACCTGTTCTAAGAATCATGAGTGATCATTTGCTCTGCCTCCACTGACGCTTGCTCAGAGCCTATCTGGGTTTTGGCTAGGTGCTGTTGCAGCTCTGGCTCATGTTTTATGATTTCATCTGGCTGTGGAGGTTTTCTTGATATTAACATTCTGTAATCACTCTGGGAAACTATGTAGTTGTACTATGTGGAAAGGAGCATTTCAGCATCTCTGTAGCACTCTACTGAAGAGTGGCTCTCTATGTTGGCTGCCCCATGCTGAGACTGTTCTATTTCTTCAACAATCTCCTGCCAACTCCTGTGCTGACTAGCATTAGGGACACATATATCACTACAGACTGTAGTGACTGTAGAGTTCCACAAAATCATCCTCTAGACCTGAAAGCAGCAGGAGTGGCCACGGATGAGATGATTGTAGTATAAGAGGGTCCCTGGCTCCTTTGTAAATGTCTTCCTCTCATCTACTGAGTTTCATGCAAAGCCCACATAGCACCAGATCTGGAGCTGTGCATTCTTGAATTTCTGAGACTCAGACAACAATCAGTTCAGCACAGTTGACAGGCCAGACCACAGAATGGTATGTGAGCTTGTCAATCAGTACCAACTGTGCTCCAGTGATAGCTACACAGAGTTCAAGCTGTGGTATAAAGTGCTGTTTCTTTGGAGCAACCCATGATCCGGCCATAAGAAGAGGAATATTCTGCCCTGCTTAACTTCAGACTTCAGATATGCAATGGAACTGTATATCTATTCTCAAGCATCAAAAAATGAGGATGTCCACTGTCACTGAATGGTCTGTGTCAGCTATGTCATTCTGGATCCCATGGATTCTGTGCTTTGTGGACAGATTTTGGCATACTCTCTCAAAAGTGTTTCTTATTGTCACAGAATGGGCAACTGGATTTGACCTTGTTCCTTTTCTTAGGCACAGCTGATGACTTTGTTCTTGGGTCTGCTGCTGCATCACTAGTGTGTTTTTTCCACTTTGTGGAATGTTGGTCAAATTACTGGATTTTGAATCTTTACTTTGATCTGTCTTCTATTTCAACTGCTCTTTTTCTCCCTTGCTGCCAAATACCCCTCTGGGTCTCGACAACAGGCCTTGATTCTCATAGTTCGACAAGGGTATTGATATCATGGGATTTGTAGCCCATCTGACACCGGAGGGTTACCCTGGGTTCTGCAGGGTATCAGTGGGAGAGTAGCGGTCTGACCTACTTCTCCTGATGCATCCATCATCTGTGATGGCTGGGCCCATATGCTGAGCCACCACAGGCAGTGGTGCTACTGCCTGCAATGGATAGGTAGCAGAGGGTCATTGTGCTGGTGGACCAACAATAGTAGGGAGAACTGCAGATGCTGGAGGAGGGCAAATCTGTGACTGTTGCTCTGCACAGCAGATCCTGGCATTTATTCGGGTTAAAATTACTCACCCATAACTCTCTACAGGAAATCCATCACCTTACTCTCTGGTGGGGCTGTTTGTGTTGCGTGGGGAGGAGGTGAGTGAAGCCATTTCCTGCCTTGAATGGGATGCTATGAGCAATGAACCATGTTCTCAGGTGGAGACCTAGACAACAAAGGAAACAATTGTGACCCTGAAGGTTGTGTGTTTCTAGGCTGGTTTGAATGCATAGGCAAATGATGTGAGGCAAATTAAGGGTTAACAATGACAATAGGCACGAGGCATGTTGATAGCTGACAACTGTAAACATCATGGGCAAACTATGAATGCACCGGCTGCAATTCAGTGGCTAAGCAGGGCTGAACAGTGTGGTGTCTCACTCTTCAACAGCCTTGTCATTTCGAGATGGATCATCATTCCTTCCCACAACATGCTGTTTCAAGTTTCTTCTTAACTGGTAAGCAAAACTTGCACCTTTGTTAACTCCAGGAACAGCTGGGTCCACTCCTCTTGCAGCATGAGAGCAGGTTGGGAGCTGGAGTCTGGTTGGGGTGGTGGTGTAAATCACCCATAGTCATTTTTGCCTAATACCTATGAAGCACTTATTAGGCTTTGTAACTACCCGACAGGACAGGTTTACCAAATACCTACACCTGCACGCAAACCTGTAAAGGGTACTGTTTCCTAAAGGTCAAAGGATTCACAACGCTTAGTATGTTCCTGTAATTTGTGTGTGCATGCACGTGTATGCCTACTTTTAGATATTAAGATGTTTGTTATAATTACCTTGCTCATTTCAAATAGTAATTGTTTTCAGGGAGTATTTCTCAGGTGGCATCAGCAGTAACCAGTGTTGCTCTGTTTTAGATCAAAACAGTGATTAAAAGAATTGTACAATGACTTGACTGTTAATTAAGTCTAGTGTAGGTAGGTGAGAGAAAGAGAGAGAGAGAGATAACATACTTAAATAGGGGCTTTTCTTTGCATATTCTAGAGCATTTATCATAGTAGAATATACCATTTCAAAATGTTAATTTCAGCAAATAAACAGTAATAGTTAAAATGTTTAGAAGTGTATTCTCTATTAAGAGTCCATACTAATTTTCACTTAGAAAACAAATAAACATATAATTTGACCAAAGGAGTATGAATGATAAATGATTGCATATATGTGTGTGTGTTTGTGTGCGTGTGCATCTGGACTAGTGGCTGAAGTTTTTAGATCCATTTTTACATGTTACTGAATAGTAAAACAACAGCTGTGCTATTTAGATCTACACACAGTCTGACTTCAGTGGCTCATATAGACTAATTGCTCAATAAACTGCTGCAGAGATGTGCAGGCCACATTGTTTCCTGCTGATGCTCAGCAATAGCCTCTTTCACTCTCTTTAGTACTGGCTGTGGACTGTGGCGAAAATAAACATTTAAAGAGGATGGAATCATATAGTTTTCATGATCAGTTTTAGGGCAGACTTTAAATGTAAATGCTGTTATACACATTTTTACACAGTGGTCAAAATTAGACACTTTTAAGAGTGTTTATTCACAATGCATTAAGTTTGATTTGGATAAATAAATAGTACAGCATTGCTACTTCCATTCTCAAGAATGTACCAAAATGTTTTATTAGCCTGATCACGTGTTAAAGTAGCCTACTGGTATCACATATTAAGTTTGTTGACATCAGTACTACTCTAGTAAATTACATGTTGTGACTTTAAAATGAGGGCTGGTGATGTATATCAGAAAGCAAAACCACTTGTAAACAGTTAGATTATCAGGCATACCAATTATTTTTCTTGTTTATATGATCCTTCCAAAAAAGGAAGAAACACCAGAGAAGCTGCTTGTGGAAGCAAGTTTTCATTCATAAAGTCCTATATTATAAGGTGAAGATTTCATAGCTTTTTGGTAGCCAGTAACATGCAAATTTAAAGTTGATTAATGTCCATTTTTACACATCATCCATTCATTATGCATTATTAGTGTAAACCTCTGATTGTGTACAAATTGCACAAAATTATAATTAATAAATCTTAATATAAATAAATCATTTAGAGGGTCTATTTTGGGATTTATTCAAAAAGACCATTAAAAGGCCATCAAATATGTCAAAATAAAGCGGCAGTATTCCATTATAGAACATAGAACATAAAAATTCTTAATGAGATATTCATTTTATAACGATGATGCTGGTCTCTGGAAATTATAGATAAAGAAGCTGTAGGTTATGCTTTTAAGCAAATGATCACACTTAAAGAAACAACTGGGTGCAGACCATTAATTCTATATGCGTTTGTTTATATAATTTATATTTTTCTCCCAACATTTTGTCATGTATTATATTGTGTTGTGAAGCTCACATTGAGAAAGGCTGTTTCAAATGAACATTAGCTAATTTCTCCCCAAGAACAGATAAACATAGAATTTGGAGCAATTTCTCCCTCTCTCTCCCTGTCTCTGCTGTTTTCCTCTTCTCTCTCTGTACTTCACATGTGCTTCCTTTGTCTTCTATATGAAGCTACTGGGAATCAGTGCATCTGTATGTTGGCACCACCAGTACAAGTCTCCTGCTAGCTCCCGCTCTCCAGAGGCTGCTTTATAATTGGCCTCAGTAGCAGATGTCCCACTCACACTCTTTTCGGGAGGTCAAAATAGCTGTGCACATTGGGAAAAGTGTGTGTTGTGTGTGTATATTTAATTTTTTTAACCCTTATAGTCACGTGTGAACACACCACAGCACAATGTGAAATTTTTTCTCTGCATTTAACCCATTCACCAAGTGAAGCATTTTTAATTGACATTAAAAACTGCAGTTTTACTTATACATTTTAGAACAAGTTCTAAACACATTTATTATTTTTCTGTCTTTGGTTTTCAGTTTTACAATGAAGTGGTGACTAAAGTAAAACTGAAATCAAATTTACTTAAAGTAGATTCTGAAATTGCTAAAATGTGTACCTGAATGTAGACCTGAATGTATGTCTATCAATATAGACCTGAATGTAAGAGACTACTTATGAATTTCTTGTGAATACTACAGAAATGTATCCATTACTTCTTGCCAATGCTAAAGTCATTCATGTGGAAATATCTGTCCCATGATGTTGAAAAGAAAAAAATTTGGTCTAACAACTTAAAAAACCTGAAATACTGCTGCATTTTCAACACTGCGAGCAAAACACATGAGTGTTGGCAGAACAGTGTTGTTGGAAAGTGTTGCTAGATAACCTATACCTTCATATTAAGCTGGACAATATGTGTTTTACATGTATAATTATGGGAGGGAAGTATTTCATTTCATTTTGACAGTTTAATTTTGAAGTGTAAAATGTTAATTCTCAAGACAGGAAGGGGAAAAATTGGCACATAAACTTACTGGGTTTTTATCAAAAATAAGTTTCATTGGCTTCCTGACATTAGCATTGCTTTCAAACTATGTAACTACTGTAACAGCATTATATACTAACTATAACGATCTGTAATTCTCAAATAACAAAAGTCAGGAAAGATGGGCCTTCATTTTTGTGTCATGCCTTCATTTTAATAAATGGACATGGTCAGTAAGGGATGCATCTATTAAAACAGCTTACTGTAAAAGCTTGAATGGATCAATCCTGAAAAAAAAAACATTTCTTGTAAGTACTGAAATATCAGTAAAGCTGAGTCAGACATACAGTTCCTTTCATCTATTTCTGTGCGTGTTGTGTTAAACATTGAGCTCACCATTATAAACAGACAGGGGGACAGATGGTTCCTCCATCTTCATGCTGTAATCACGTCTGATCCATCTGCTCATGGTCAGAAACACTCCAGAGGCTTTGTGTCACACCTGTAACTTCCTGTTTGCCTTTCATGAATTTCTTGCCCCACTATACTTGGCATAATAGAGGCATGCGAAACTCAGGTCAAATTTGCATTTAAGCTGAATGGATGGATGGACTGATGGATGGATGGATGAGTGAATGGATTGGTGGATGGATGGATGGATGGATACATGGATAATCTTTTAATTAAATTGTAATTATTGGTTATTTCTATTTTTTTTCTTTCTTACTTCCTTGATTCACAGAATATTTGGCCTGTCTTGCTCTCTTTTCTCTTTTTTCTGCTTTTCAATCTCTCTCACAATTTCTGGGCTGTTCTTGTCCCTGATGCCCAGTTTAGTCATGGGATATTCCTGTCATCCAGTGAGGTGCAGGCACGTTTTCTTGCTCTTGGCCTCTATATCAGTTCTACTATACAAGACCAGTTCTGTAGCAGTTATATTGCCTCTGACCCTCCCACTATGCCTGAAAACAAAAATTCTCACCTGTATACTCACTCATTCACCCTCCTAAGGAGACTGTAAACTTCAACAAGATCACGACTAACCCTAACAAATTCACTCAACTCTTTTTTGGAGTCTTTTGGACTCAACTCTTCTCCATTTTTACATAACATTTGCTTTGCTCCTATTAAGTTCACAGTATTAGCTGGTTTCCCTGGTTAACCTTGACTTGACTTGACTGCTTCACTTGGTGAATGGGTTAAATGCAGAGAAATAATTTCACATTATTCACACTGTGTGCTGTGCTGGGGTGTGTTCACGTGTGACTATAAGGGGGCACTTGAATTGATGGATGAACGGATGAATGGATGGACGGATGGATGGATGAATGGATAGACCGGTGGATGCTTGGATAGTTGGATTGACGGATGGATGAACAGATGCATGAATGGCTGGACGCTTGGATGGATGGATAGCCAAATTCTAAGGGGAAGTGCTTCATCACTGTGAGCAAAAAAACAATGGTCCTCTTGTCTGTTGTGTATCAGATTTTCAGTGTTGCTGAAAAATTTGGCTTCGAATGTTTTGCAAAACAGGGCTGAAAATTGTCTCCTGTTGTCTCGATAGAGAAAACAATTCTCAGCAGGTTGCCCGATGAACAAAATCCAGGAGGTCGTTTTCCTGTGGTGAAAGATGTCACTCAATCTCATGAGCTCTCCTCATCAGCATATCAACATCTGCACAACATCTAAACAAACTAAATTTGCATATTCATGTGTCACTCACATAATATTCTGCATGAATAATTGAGCGCAGGGTGAACAGAGGTAGAACAGGTATCAGGAAGGCTGGGTGTGTTTGTCCTGCCGTGTCTGGTTAGTAATTAAGCTCAAGCTCTGTCTTGGTGTGGTGTGTTGATTACTGAGTGCTGACCAGTGAAATGTGAAGGACAGTGGAGAGTACAAAGGCTGCAGTGAGGGGACTCAACCACTCTTCTATTGCAAGCGATTTCCACTATAGAGCATTAGAGAAGTGCACTCAAACACATGCTGGGAAATCACATCATTTGTGAAATAAACATGAAGCCTAAAAGTAAGCTTATGTAATATTCCCTTTGCACGTCTGAGGAAGTACCACACAGCTTGAGATGAATATTCAGTATTCTTCTTTCTCTATACACATAGATGTGCGGTAAAGGAGAAACCTGTTTCAACACAAAAACTGCTGAATGATTGTCACCTATAATTATGTGTTGCTTGTGACTGGGTAAGAAAAGTTCAAACTGGAACTTAAAGCCAGCAGACTGGATCACAGCATCCTTTTTCCTGTCGCTCCCATGAGTTTTGCTCTGGCCCGTGTCCAGCTCGCACCTGCAGCTAAGGTCCTGCTGTGGTTCTGCTCCCAGACCCCCCGCTCCCTGCCATCTGGACAGGTGCTGCCCCTGTTGCCCATCCTCCAACTCGTTTAAAAACACGGCTGGTGGGTCACTGCCCTCTGTGCTGAGGGCTGCTGAGTGTGGGTCTGAAAGGGGCTGGGGGTCAGTCACCCTCACCAGAAAAGAACAAAAGTCACTAATATAACAAACGGTAACAATTTACAAGGCATACATGCAAGCAGATGTTGTAAAATGTGTTAAAATTTGAATTTTAACACTCTTTTCTCAATACATTGGTTTTAAAGGAGGTAGGTAGCATTTAGATATTTTTTGCTTCTTTTGAACATGTATTACATGTTTTATACTGTTAATTTAAGGAATGTTACTTTCATTGTAATTCATTGATGCTGTGAGGCAGCCTTGGGCTTGTGAAAACACTATAATGTGCTCTTATTATTATAGTGTTATTGTTGTAATGTAGTTGTTACTACATCCTTACTATTGCCTATAAACAGCAAGCCTATGAGAATCATAGATTATTGATTAACATTATTATATGTTTTGTGATTGTTTAGAAGGAACATTAGATAAATATATATAAATAAAAAATAGAACATTTCAGGTTATAGATCATATTTAAGCTGAATCTCAAATAATAAGCCAAACTCATCCAGGGTCTCAAACTCTGGCATTTGAGGGTTAGAATCAAGCACGGTTTTGGTGTTCAAACACACCAGATTTAGCCCATCAACCAGTTACCAGGTGTTTCAGGGGTTTTTGAACAGGAATTGATTGGATTCCGGGAATTTTTTGAACAGGAATTGATTGGATTCCGGGAATTTTTTGAACAGGAATTGATTGGAGTCCCAGTTCTTTTTAGATATTTGACTATAACACTAAACAATACCCTTACACATTCACTACTATGCTAATGGAACTGTTTTTTTGATTGATTTTTGTTTCTTTTCTAATAGAAAACTAATGCACTGCTCTGTTATACCGAAAGATTCCTGTCTCATGCAGAAGCTGCCCTCTTGTTAATATTCTCATGAGCATGTCCTTTAAAGACATGATAAATGGTGTCTAAAGGCTCAGATGACATTAGCTATTAGCTAACATTCATCAGAGCCTAAGCACTCCTGAAAAACTACTATTAGAAATAGCTGTGGGGCAGTAATACACATAATGAATGTACCTCCCTGCAATCTAATAATTCATAGATCTGTGTAATGCAAAAATGACTGTGTTGAGCCGTCCTAGTTCGTTAGATGATGCCTTTTAAGCTAATGATGAATATGTATTTCCTTAGGTTGTGTTTCTGGTGCCACCAGCAAAATAAAAAACTGGCCTCATAGCATTTAATATTTAATGAAGGCAGCTTTTCTGGTTCCTGATATTGTGAAAAAATGGCCTATAACAGAGATTCGGTTTGTGATGCTTTCTCTGCTCAGTTTACCCAGAGGATGGTTAAAGAGGTGAGTCCTAGATCAAGTCTAGCTTGGAGCTATCTTTGACTGCCCTGTATACTGAAACTGTGCTGGATTGCATACAGAATTCTCTTTATCGCCTGAAAAATCCCAAGACACCGCTTTGCTGCTTTGCTCAGTGAACAGATGGATAGTTTGGCCTTTGCTTAAAGCACCAACCCTGCTCGTCTTAGCCCAAAATAGAAGATTTTCCATGCATTTTCTCCACCCACAAGCTATATTTGTCTCTCTTTACATGAAGTGCAAAGTTACTAGTTGAAGTGACTTAAAAATATTGCATTTCAGTAATATCTTCTTATGGCCACGGACACTTGGCATTGCTGAATTTTGCTGTCATAACCAAAGGGATGTGAATGTTAAGCTAGTATGAAATGTGATTTATACACATCATATTAGCTCATGCTAGGTGAAGTAACACCCTGGATATGTCACCAGTCAGTTATAGACATACAGACAAATACACTCATACACACATTCACACCTAGGGATAAATTATTGTCTCCTGTCTACCTGACATGCATGACTTTTGGACAAAACCAGAGTACCAGATAGAAACCTACACAGACCTGGGGGAACATGCAAACTCCACCCCAGCTGGGAACTGAATCGAGGACCGTCTTGCTGTGAGGTGACAGTGCTAACAACGTTAACATTTAAAATTATTTTCCTTTTCCACCTTTAACTTGTTATGTTCAATTTTACCATGAATATTTAATACCTTGTGAGATAGTGTTGAATATTTGTTTGCTTGTTCCAGCAATAAAATGGCTTCATTTAAACATTTCTTTAATTTAAACATTTCTTTTTTTGTTCACTCTGCATAAGTTATTATAATGATGTTTCTGTATATCCTACACACAAACCTACAACCAGGGAACAAAAAGCCTTACACTAGCACAAGTGTGTTAGGACTTCATAATATACAGCTACTCTTCTTTTCTCTCCCATTTGTTTTTTTCTGCTTTTTTTTTTGTTTTAGTAGTTTTAGTGTTGCAGAACACGCAGCAGAGACTCCATTTGTGTTTGCCCCACATCCCTAGGGAGACTGCAGGCCTCTGTAGCTTAACAGGGAACATTTCTGGAATCTACCTCCCTGACTTATTAGCGCTTGTTTTCATAGCTACCCTTCTCAAAGCCACAGCTGCCAACGTGGGTTTCAAAAAAATTCTCTCAGACTGCTCTGACACTCCGCTAACTAACCAAAGTGTTTGATTACGTACACGCATACTCCAGTAAGCAGCTCCGCTCTTGGGAAGCAGAGACTAAACTAAATGATACAAACCTGTGCAGTCACACAGCCTGAGAGTGAAGGAAGACCTACTGCTGGAAAATGAGGTGGTAAAAAGGAGGAGTGTGGTCCTTTATATTCAACTATGAATTAATCACTGATGTATGCATATGTATTATCAATGCCCTAAGAATTTCTCCTTTCTTTGTAATGTTTTCTTTATCAGAGAAAGTGAGAAGATATGCACTTTAATGCATTGATTTAAATTTTTTTGGACAACTTACTTTGGGCCATTTCTTACAAAATGTTCACACAGTGTAAAGCATAGCTGACATTTTCAAAAAGTATAAAGAATAGAAAATATAAGTGTTGGTACACCCTGTGATGGAATGGCAACCTGTCCAGGGTTTCACTGTCTTTTGCCCTGTGACCACTGGTGAGACTCCAGGACCCTCTGTGACCCTGGTTAAGGCAAAGTGTTTCAGAAAATGGATGGATGTTCTGTGTACGAGTTTGGTTTTGTGGAAAGAAGAAAATCTACTTTTTTGCAACAATATCTTGTTTTGAGTACTGAAGCTAAAATAGTAAAGACTCAAACTTGTTCATATAGTATGTAAATATAATGAAATTGTAGTGTATGACACAATAGATAAACAATTAATAACGCAATTCCATTCAAACAGTACAGCAAAGTGGTAGTTATGATGCTAAACTTCTAAGGGTTAAAATAAAATGATCTATGATCTATGGACTAAACATCCAAACAGCACATTGTAATATGAGGGCCATGATATGTAATAGACTGAATGTATTCACTTAACTATGAAGTACGAGAAATATTAGTTTCTTTATGTTCGTAGTGTTCTTTTTTCCCCATTTAGATTAGGACGCAATGACTCATCCTGTAAGAGCTGTGGGTGTGGGCTGAAAAGCTCCACATGGGGCAATGGAAAACATTTCCTTCTTTCCTAAAGGGGAAATCTTCTACATTTTAAAACCTGAAAACAGTGAGAGTTCAGTGTGAAAGTGATGGATGAACTATATCCTACTCCATTTGTCTCTGTATAAACCTTTTTTGTATCAATTGTTCAAAAACCTAACATGCATTTTTGAGTGTAGATAGGCAAAAGGGAAAATGTATGAAAGGAAAGCTTTATTAATTCTCTTGAGTTCTAATCAGCACAAGATGATCCTTTTCTCTGTTGTGGCATTTTAACGTTTGCCTGTGCACAGAATCTGCCCGGTTATCTCTACAGCTAAACCCATACAGATCACTCTAGTCAACAGGAAAGGCTGTGTGTGTGTGTGTGTGTGTGTGTGTGTGTGTGTGTGTGTGTGTGTGTGTGTGTGTGTGTGTGTGTGAAAGAAAAAGAAAGAGAAA
>JBBIGA010000126.1:11577395-11589031 GCA_037576975.1 Alestes dentex
CACCTACAATGTGAATTTCAGACCCCTCCATGATTTCTAAGTGGGAGAACTTGCAAAATCGCAGGGTGTTCAAATACCACAATAACCTTGCCCATTCCCCAATTAGCATCATCAAGCATCACCTGCGTCATCTGTGGCATTTTATGTATTCTGTTCATTAAATCTGTCATTTTATCAGTTTCTCAGTTTCTTCATGTTGTGGGTATCTTCTCACAACACAGCCTCCCTCTCTCACACCTTTGCTGCCTTCTTTGCACCCGTCTTTTTGTATAGTGAAGGCCATTGATGTGGAAAGGTGACATTCATGTGTCTGGTGAGTCACGGATGTAAATCAATCGGTTTTGGTAGCAGAAGCTCAGAATAACTCATGGTCAGTGGAGCATTGTCTTCCATGCAAGACCTTTCCCAATCCTGGTTTGACAGTTTCTTTCTAAATGCCCCACCATGCATATCCATTGTAGTCATCTTTCCATTTACCAAGTTATTGTGGACTGAGGTAAAATCATTAAGAATTAAACAGTACTCAGTACTGTCATGCTTGTAATTCGGTCACAAGAGCTTTATTTATTTATTTATAAATGGATGAAAGGCAATCTTATTTGTACATTAGTGATGCAAGTTTTATGTATTGCTATCATACAGTTGTGCTCATAAGTTTACATACCCTGGCAGAATTTATGATTTCTTAACCATTTTTCAGAGAATATGAAAGATAACACAGAACCTTTCTTTCACTCATGGTTAGTGGTTGGCTGAAAGCATTTATTGTCAAACAACAGTGTTTACTCTTTTAAAATCATAATCACAACACAAACTACCCAAATGACCCTGATCAAAAGTATACATACCCCGGTGATTTGGCCTGATGACATGCACACAGCTTGACACAAACGGGTTTGAATGGCTAGTAAAGGTAACCAACTGCACCTGTGATCTGTTTGCTTGTTATTAGTGGGTGTGTATAAAAGGTCAATGAGTTTCTGGGCTCCTGACAGACCCTTGCATCTTTTATCAAGTGTTGCACTGACATTTTTTGGATTCTAAGTCATGGGGAAAACAAAAGAATTGTCAAAGGATCTGCAGGAAAAGGTAGTTGGATCTGCAGGAAAACTCTATAAAACAGGAAAGGGATATAAGACAATTGAGAATGCCAATCAGCAGTGTTCAAACTCTAATTAAGAAGTGAAAAATTAGGGGCTCTGTTGAAACCAAACCACAGTCAGTTAGACTAAGTAAAAATCAGCCACAACTGCCAAGAAAATTGTTCGGGATACAAAGAAAACCCCACAAATAACTTCAGGTGAAATACAGGACTCTCTGAAAACACGTGGTGTGGCTGTTTCAAGATGCAAAATAAGGAGGCACTTGTGTGAAAGATGGGCTGCATGGTCGAAGAAAGCCATTACTACGCAAATGCCACAAAGTATCCCGCTTACAATCTGCAAAACAGCACAGAGACAAGCTTCAAACCTTCTTTTGGAGTGATGAGACTAAAATTGGTACACCATTCCTACTGTGAAACATGGTGGTGGATCGCTGATGTTTGGGGATGTGTGAGCTACAAAGGCACAGGAGATTTGGTCAGAATTGATGGCAAGATGAATGCAGTAAGTTATCAAAAAATACTGGAGGAAAATCTGCACTCATCAGCCCGGAAGCTGTGCATGGGACGTACTTGGACATCCCAACATGACAATGATCCAAAACACAAGGCCAAGTCGACCTGTCATTGGCTACAGCAAAATAAAGTGAAGGTTCTGGAGTGGCCATCTCAGTCTCCTGACCTCAGTATCATTAAGCCACACTGGGGAGACTTCAAATGTGCAGTTCATGCAAGAGAGCCCAATAATGTACAGGAACTAGAGCTTTTTGCCAGGAAGAATGAGCAACTTTACCGTCTGAGAAGATAAAGAGCCTCATCCACAACTACCACAAAAGACTTCAAGCTGTCATTGGTGTTAAATGGGGCAATACACAATATTAAGAACTGGGGTGTGTAAACTTTTGATCAGG
Organism: Alestes dentex; assembly: GCA_037576975.1. Lineage (NCBI taxonomy): Eukaryota > Metazoa > Chordata > Actinopteri > Characiformes > Alestidae > Alestes > Alestes dentex. The sequence continues at coordinate 11,579,409 of JBBIGA010000126.1, forward strand.
GTCATTTGGGTAGTTTATGTTGTGATTATGATTTAAAAAGAGTAAACACAGTTGTTTGACAATAAATGGCTTCAGCCAACCACTAACCATGAGTGAAAGAAAGGTTTTGTGTTATCTTTCATATTCTCTGAAAAATGGTTAAGAAATCATAAATTCTGCCAGGATATGTAAACTTATGAGCACAACTGTATCTGAAGGCTTTCATAACAAATGGGTACTTCGGAAATAGTAACTTCTGTTTTGAATGCCAAACATGAATGAGTGAATAAAGTTCATACCCACTGTTCTCTCATTGTGTGTTCATGTTCATTTCTTAACCACTTGAACTTGAAACTATTCTGTTTTTAAACTTTAAGCTAATCCAGAGGTCTCAAAAGGTCACCTGCTGGGGGAGTCTGAGTTTTACCACTCAGTAGTAAGAAGCAGTCTCCTGACTGCCATGTACACAACAGACCAATTTTTTATTAGACATGTAGTGGAAGGTGACCCTTAATATAGATAATGCAACAAAAACACACCTGCATAAAACAAAGCGGAATGCTTTGGAAGATTTCTCTTTACTAGCTACAACCTTCAAAGAAAACGAAATATTTTTATAGATTTTTTTATAGATGGGTTGCAGTGGAGTTTGTCCAGCAACTGTCTTACTTTGAAAGTTTTTTTTTTCTTGAAAATGAATGCTACGTTCAAAAACCCAGCTATTGCACTGTGTGAAAAACAAAAATGTTCCAAAGCCGTTACACTCATTTTATATGTTCCTGGATACAGGAGGTCAGTGAGCAGACTAATTGTCCTGTAAATAATATGACTGCAGAAACTATTATGAAAGTAATCTGTAAAGTTATGTTGTTCTGAGAGCAAGGAATTCTGTAACAGCAAAGTGTTCCTTAGAGTCTAAAGGGTTAAAGCCTTGCAACTTAAGTTTGTGTTGAAGTCAGCACTACCTGAAAGTCATGGTGTAGTGTGTAGCCTAAATGTAGCTTGCCCCAATCCTCTGAAACATCTCTCTCCCTGAAGGATGGTAACTTTGGCTTGAGTTTGTGCTTCAGATGGGCCTATAGGGTCTAAAATGGACAGGCTAGGTACAGGCAGGTCTCAGTGCAGCACACACTGAGACACTGAGTGAGGACACACTTCTGGTCTCTGGGGAGGATGATAACATTGGCTGTGGATGATTAATGGCAGGGCAATTGGCTGCTTAAAGGGCAGTTCTACTGGAGCTCTCCTATTGCACTATCAAGAGAGAAATGCAGCACAGATTGAGAATAGAATTGTAAGTAATTGTTTGTGATGGTAAATCTCAATTTTTATAATCTAAGGTTTTGTGATAATAACACCTATTTGGGTTGCTGGGTGGGTTTTTACCCCTCTGAAGCACACTTCCCTCCTTCCCTCAGTCCAGGTGCAAAGTTGTTGGACTGGTCTTTATGTAAGCAGAGGTTTTGTCATGCAAATTTATAATTGCAGCACAATTACCAGCACAATAAATTTTTTTCTGCTTTCCTCATGATAAGCTATTTGCACTATAAAAAGAGTCTATAAAAAGAAGATTAGATTTTCAGAAAAACGCAATACATATATTGCTTTAAATCTCTCCCTTCAATTTTCCAAAACAGATCTTGCACATAAACACAGCTAAAACACAGCTTTTTATTGTAACATTTCACTAACAGCAACTGAATCTTATTAATGGTCTGCAGCTCTGCCGATTCTAATTATTTCCTTGTGACAGCATCCCCTTGTCAATAGTTAATATCAGTGGGATCATGCTAATAGGCATGTAATCTTTAACTGAATCGTGACCACTAACAAACACAAACCATACACACAATTTACATGAACCGTCTGCTCCTGTATTTATGCTAGCGATTTGGATTATCTCTAATTTCAATGAAAATGAACTACTTTGAGAAAAATAACTCCTTACTGAAACTATCCTAGTTACAGACAGACATACTTGCCCCTCCCCATTAGCTTTTCCTGCTTATGCAAAACCTGTGGGTAATTTATTCATAGCTCAGCATTTAGCGCTTCTAATCCACAGCTGATACTGTTACTGGATGCACCTAATTGTATAATAATGTTAAAGCAGGTTTTCAGGCAGGGTGCTTATCTGCTTGTGTTTAGTGTGGCGCCTGTGAGGAGGAAAGTCCAAACGGAGGAGAAATCGGTTGGCAGCTTGGTAAGCAGTGTTGAAATTACCATGATGGACTGGGCCTGGATTTCTTCTCCATGCATATTTTTGCTCATTGTTCCAATCTTCGTCCTTAATAGGAGCTGACAGAATGTAAATGGGGTTTTAACGGGAACTGGCAAAGTCGGTAATTTTTCTCATTTAGTTTGTGGATGAGTGAGCTGGGCTTCTGTGATGTGTATAGGAATTTGTGAAGGTTCAATACATCACATCAAGCTAGGATTATAAATTTATGAGAGCTTTTGACTTCAGCAAACAGTTCTTTCGCCTCCCAGCAAGCCTCTATGCTGCTAGTTTAATAAGGGCTAAATAATTGTTTAAACTGTCATTAAAATGAGTATTGAATAACCACATAATATGGAAGTTGGTTGTAAATGGCTATGTTTTTTGATAGGTTTAATAAAATTATCCTTTAGTTTCATCATAAATTCACAGCAATTGTTTGCTTTGATGTTTCAGTCTTTCAACCTTTCCTCTATAAAAGACAAGTGCTTGTTTTCAGTCCCATTCACATGTACTGTGTTTAATGCATGGCAGCCTGAGTGTGAAATATGACTGCAGTAAATTACAACAAAAGTTCTTGTAAGTTTATTCAGCGCAGCATATAAAGCATATAACCTCTCTCTCCTGACACAAGTCACTTTGAGCGAGGGAGCAGAGGAGAGGTGAGCACTCTGGCAGGGGTGTAGCAGCGGTGTGTCAGTAATAAGAGGAGCTGTGTGTAATGTATGCAGGCTGTTAGTGATGTTAAATGGAGCTTGAAGCCTGGCTGACAGCAGCATATCTCCACAGGCTCTGTACTGAGGTGGGGGGGGGAGAGGACAAGGGCAGAGTAATGGACTAAGAGAGGCAAAACCTGACAAAAAGCTTGCTGTGGCAGACCTGAGTGCGTATACAAGATATATGAAAGAGCGAAACTCCATTATCTTATTAGGACCATTACCTTAATGTACTGACAGTTGTCATATGACATATAACAGTAGGACTGGTACATAAACACTTTCATTATGATGGACATCCATGTGAGATTAATCTTCATATGATAAATACAGTGCTGAAATAATAAACTTGTCATCTCATTTGTCCCTTGATGTTTTTTTAGACTGAGTAGATCACTGTGAAGAACAAGTCAAAGTCAAGGACATGGCTGGTTGTGGATCCACCATTTATGGCCGCACTTATGAATACATTATTGATGTTAAATACGTTTCTTTAAAAAGATACAAGATTTAAAAAAATGTTAAATACATTTTGTGCCTTTGAAAATACATTTATTGGTCTTTTGTCAAAGTTCTTTTTGACCTGTCATCAGTCACGCTTGTTGTGCCTTCAAAAATAGCTGTTTTATGTTCTTAATACAGCAAAGGGACCAACTGAAGAATCCAAGAAAGCTACATAGAGAATTCAAGGCTTACATGAATGGTCTTATTCATCTCTGTGCTCGATGATCAGGTATATGTGGGTCTGCATATGTGTTTGTACGTATAGTTTTGTGTTTGCGTAATTTATTGTGCATTTAATTGTCATTAACATCCCACAATGGTTCCACATAGAGGTTTACTCATTCCATTTTTCTTTGGTCTGTAAAAATATCAGATATCAAGTGGTAAACAGTCTTCCGCAGTCTTCTCATTCAACAAATCCACATTATTGCCCAGTTCAGCGGTAGCCATCAATTTATTTCTGGGATTGTCACACATGTACTCAACTTCTGTGCATCTCCCATGATCCATGGTGTTGTGGGAAACATTTGACCATCCTCAGAAGCACTGGGAGCAGGTCCTTAGACTCTTCCATTCATTCAGTCAGACTATCAGATACAGATGTTATCTGTGGCCATGGAAGATAGAGAGGAGCTTCTGCACGTGATAGCCTCTCTCAGCAGTATTGGTTCCAGCTGATGTCAGGATACCTAGGAAAGGACCACAATTTCATGAGTATCTACAAAAGTGTATCTTTATTATATCAGAAAAGACATAGAGTTCTGAAAAAAGATAATGGATTGGCTTACTGTAGTAGTTTTCACTCTGCCTCCAGGCTGTGCACATCTCCAGCCAGATCTGTTTACTAATAAGACACAGCCCTCGTCATCCAAGCACGGCATCATCTCACACCACTGCCTGCTCCTCACAATCTGAGCTGAAAAAATAAAAAGAAGTATTATTACATAAGAATTAAGATTTACACACAGTATATCTACAGTAATGGAAAGCATTTTTTGCATTTTGTTATTTAAGTTTTATCTGAGTTTAAACTTGAACAAAAAGTCTGCATTTATAAGCATAAGCAATGATATACTTAACTAAACAATACTACTAGGCACAATGAATCCAAACACTACATTTAATATATGTATACATAATGATTAAGCAAAAATAAGTCAAAGCACATTTAAAACCACGGTGGTGTACAAAAGACAATACAATAAAAATACAGAGACAACAGAAATAGCGAGTTAACAACTAGGGCATGAAAATGTGTTTTAAAATGAGATTAAAATATTGGAGATTAAAAACCTAGATTTTGAGACAACCACAATGAACTTGTCAGTGGACCTTACCTGGACGTGTGGTCATAATAGGTTAGAAAGTTTGGTAGAAGCTAGGCCATTTAATAGTTGGTGAGTGAACAATAAAATGTTAAAATTAATCTTCGAACATACTTGGGGGAAATATGCTCTCATTTACATGTAAGGTAATGCAAGGTAATGGCATGGCCCAGCCATTCTCATGAATAGAGTCCCATTAGAAATTTATGAAATATTTTGAAATTGTCCATCAGCAGAATTTTGGGGAACTGAAGACAGTTTATTGGCCAAAACTAAACCAGAAAATAGAATTACTTCTTACCATAGACATCCTGCAGCTGCAAAGGATTGCTTTGCAATAAATTGCTATTGTTATTGATTTGTGGTGTCTGATTTTTTCCTGCTCTTTTTAAATATGTCTGTATTCATGCACATGCATACATACTTATTTGTTTTTGGAGAGTATACATGCACTGGAAGTATATGTAGTAAAAAAAAAGTGTCAGAATCCTTTGTCAGAAGTCAGAATACTCTGACTTTATTGTCTGACAAAATCTTTAACCTCTCAATGAAAACATTTTAGCAGGGAACATAAGGAAAGGAATAAATGTTTTTCACTTACAAGTTAACTCATAATGTAATCTTATATGTATAATGTGACACAATATAATTTAACAAGTAGAAAACAAACAAAAAATCATGCAACAATATTTATCCTCCGGCAGCAGCAATAGCAAAAATACCGTTATCAAAAGCTCATTTATTAACTTTCAAATTCTCTCAGTAATCGTCATGGGAAAAGCAGAAATATCAGAATTTGTGTGAATATGGAATTCATAAGTACGTTTTTTGTTTGTTTGTTTGTATTTTTTATTTTTTTTTTTATAGTTAGCTCCTTCTAACCTGCTCAATGAACAGTAGCACAGTGGTTCATAGATGATATTCTTGCAGCCTCCAAAACTACTAGTATTGCCTTGGATTCATTTAGAAACCCAAATGAACACCAACTACTGCTTAGTAGTTTAACTACATTAAATGTACTTTAACTACATTAAAGCTGCAACAGATAAGATGGTTAAAGTGAAGTATTATAATAGTATTATAATTAGCAAACATGGCTATTTCAACCACACCCTCTGGCATTGCCCCTGTGATCAGAAGGTCATGCGTTCAAATCCTACGACTGCTAGGGCGCCACTGAGGTACCCTTGAGCAAGGTACCATCCCCACTGCACCCCGGGCACCACTCTTTGGTGGCATCCCACTGCTTCACACGGTGAATGGGTTAAATGCAGAGAAAGAATTTCACATGGTTCACACTGCGTACTGTGGTGTGTGCACGTGTGACTACTAGGGGCCACTTTATTTTAAAATGGACTATACTGAGTTCAATTACTTTTAATGGGGCAATGCCATAGCTTGCTTTCCAACAAGTCAGTTTGTCAAATTTCAGCCCTGCTAGATTTATCACAGTCGCCTATAAAAAGTGTAGTTTTAACAATGTCCAGGAGCAACAACAGCTCAGCTGTATTAGGCCAGAGCAGGACCACTGGATGCTGGAGCACAGAGCATATAAACATAATTTGTCCTTGGTTGCAACAATCCCTACAGAGTTGCAAACGGCTTGTAGCTTAAAGGATTTCGATTTGAGTGAGCCTAAGCTCCCCATGTACCCCACATGCTGGTTGTAGTAGAGAATAGCTGACATTTGGCAAATGCCAGGAGAACTGTATAAAGCTTGGTTGAGGAGGAATAATGGTCTGGAACTGTTGGGATGGGTAGTTTCAGGGAAGGGAAATTATGCTATAGCACACACTAGCATACTAGAGATTTGTGTGATTCCAGAAAAACTGGAAGAACCTTTCCTATTTCAGCATTACAATGACCCCATACACAAAGCAAGGACAACAAAGAAATAGTTTGTTGAGTGTAGTGTGTAAGAACATGTCTAGCCTGCACAGAACATCCAACACCTTTGGGATGAACATGAATGTCACCTATGAGCCAGGCCTTGTAACTAACATTAGTGCCTAAACTTACTAATGCTGTGGCTGAATGAACATGAAACAATTATTCCAAAATCTACAGTGAAACCTTCTCAGAAAAGAGTGGAGTCTGTTGGAGTAAAAAAGGGGGAATTAATTTATTATTACTGCCCACCGTCTTGGAGTAGATGTTCAACAAGCACATATATGTGATGTTTAGGTGCCACATAGTGTAGAAATAACAACAAACCTGTTGTTGGCTGAATGTAACGGACAGCTTGGACCTAATTATCCCACTACATAGTGCGAACAGTACATTTACTCATTTAAAATGTTGTATTTTGGAACCCCCAGACTAGCAGGGTGATCTGAACTAATAGTGATGTTATTTTACAAGTGCTTGTAACACAGCCATCTATCCACTGCAATCATGAACAAGCAAATCTCTGCATGTGCTGTTCAGTTCATGATTTAGTCGTACTACTGTTATAGTCTGCTCCTTTTTGTGTAAACCCATATTTCATGTTAATCGCTCCAGAAATACACAACTGACTTGAATAGTAAAGCTAGGAAAAGAGAGATCATAATATCTGATATATAGCAGAGAGCATAGTTAATGAAACAAAAGAGCACATTTGGCCTGATAATAAAACAGAACACATTGGACCATCAGAGCACCAAATATTTCAATGTTTTTTTTTTTCACTTAATCAACTTACAAATGTCTATTTATAAAAAACTAGGGCACCCATATATATTCATTTGCATATCATGACATATTGTCCCTTAGAGACAGAGGGAGAGATGGAGGAAGAGGGATAGAGAAAGAGAGAGAGAGAGACAGAGAGAAATGAAAAGATACATAGTAAGAATACTTGTCATACACATACTGTCAGTACTTTTTTATCACTATCCAGGCAGCTGAGAGTGGCTGGAACAAGGCAACAATAGCTTGTACCAGGACTCCCTTAGTCCTGATCTCCAGACTGAGCTGACCTGCTGAGACTTCAGCCTTGGTGTGCAATCTTTCAGCTAGCCATAGGTCTGGACCAGCACCTCAGCACTGCCTGATTCTCCACCCACGCCAGGCCTCTGGATTCCTCCAACTGCATCACCACTTGTCCCCCCATTGGAGAGCCCAATGCAGAGCCTATGCAGCTGAGAGTCTCAAGCTAGTCCACCTGGTAGCATACCCACAGACAAGACAGTGAGGGGCACTGGCGGTGGCAGTGTCCTATGCAACAAAAAACAAGAGGACCCAGTAAACTGTTTTGTGATTGTCCATATTGATGATATTTTGGTATACTTTGTTTATATAATGTGGGTCCTCTCCCACTCAAGCAGGGGTTGTGTGTCAAGGCCAAGAAGTGTGATATCCATCAGTCAGAGTCTCCTTTCTCGGCTATAACATTGGGCTGGCAAGAGTCAGTATGGATGAGGCCAAAGTGTCTGCAGTGACTGAGTGGCCAGAGACCCACTCAGTGAGAGATATACAGCAGTTTTTGTGTTTTGCCAATTTTTACCACAGGTCTATCTGGGGTTTCAGCGTGGTAGCAGTGCTTCCAACCAACCTCCTAAAGGGGAACCTGAAAAATCTAATTATCATCCCTTCAAAGTAGGTAAGAAATCTTGGTGTTATGCTAGATGAAGAGCTGTCTGTCTCGCCACTGGTTGACCAGAACATGCAGATACCTTCTCTACAACATCAGAAGAATCTGACTCTTTCTAACCACAAAAGCTACGTAGTTACTTGCCCAGTCTCTGGTCATCCCCAAACTGGACTACTGCATCTCTCTACTGGCTGGTTTTCCACTGAAGGTAACAAAACCACTTCAGCTGATTCAGAATGCAGCTGCATAGTCAGTCTTCAATGTTTCAAAATCATCACACACCACACCTTCACTAAGGAACCTTCACTGTTTCCCTGGGGCCACCCACATTAAGTTCAAATACTTAGCACTTGCTTTCAAGGCCAGGAATGGACTTGCACCCCAATCATATCAGCACTGATCAAGCAGTGTGTCACTTCTCATCCTCTCAGGTCTTCAAGCACTGCTCATCTGGAACCTCTGTTGCTCAAAAGAAGAGGGAGACATGCGTCAAGACTCTTCTTAGTCTTGGCCCCCCAGTGATGGAATAAACTCCCTCGTCTGATCAATCTGCGGAGTCCCTCACTGTCTCGTCTGAAGACCCAACTCTTCAAGGAGCCCCTTGGCAACTAACTATGCCTCTTGTTTCTGCTTATATATTTCTTCTTCTCCATATTCATTAAAAAAAGACATCTACATGTCTTCCCTACTTTTGCCTTAACCTCTGACCTTTCTTTGACAGGAGTTGTTTATGTGTACTTAGCTGGCAGTAACTTGGTTGAATAGCTGATGTTGATTTAAGTATAGCTTTACAGGTTTGAAGAACAGATGTGGACTACTTGAGCACTTATGTACATCGCTCTGGATAAGAGCGTCAGCTAAATGCTGTAAATGTAAATGTAATCATGACACTTATGGCCAGAGAAGCATTCTATAAACTGAAAGAAGTGTTCACCAATGCCCCTTTCCATAAAATGCCTGATCCTGAAAAGCAGTTAATTGTGGTTGACACTTCAGAGGTTGACACTTCAGAGGTTGTATGGTGCAGTCACAATGCCATAGCAACCGAAATAATCAGGCTGAACAGACCATCCAGGAACTTGGCAGGTTCCACTGTGTCTACTGACATAAGATAAGATAAGATAAGATAAGATAAGATAAGATAAACCTTTATTGGTCCCACAAGTGGGAAATTTGCTTGGTCATGGCAGAAAATGGACAGTACAAAGTTAAGAGCAGAAAAAATTAAGTAAAACAATAGAATAGAATAAAATACTATGTCACAGTACAGTATAAAATAGAATGTTCAAATGTACAGTCAAAAAATG
>JBBIGA010000126.1:11589131-11616328 GCA_037576975.1 Alestes dentex
AGTCAGTCACACACACAGTGTAATGTTTCTGCAATACCACTAAGTGCAATTTACTAAGTGTAATGTTTCTGTTTACAGCATGTGCAATGTTTGTGTGAAGCTACTACTGCCGGGCAGAATGGCAGGGTCTTCATCAGGTGGGATGTCAGAGCCACCGGCCTGTAGCTGTTGAGGTCCCTGGGTTGTGGAGTCTTTGACACTGGTACCACACAAGAGGTTTTCCAGAGCTGTGGAACTCTCCCCAGCCTCAGGCTCAGGTTGAAGATGTGCTCCATCACCCCACACAGTTGATCAGCGCAGGACCTGATAACCCTTGAGCGGATGCCATCTGGACCCACTTCCTTTTTGGCTTTAATCCTCCTCAGTTCCCTCCTAACCTGGATGGGTGAGAGAGACAGGTTGGAGCCATGTACTGGATGCTGTGGTTGGGGATGGGCAGCAGTGAGCAGGGTGTGTGGAGGAGGTGTGAAGTGACTGAGCTGTCTGAGGGGGAACAGCAGTGGGGGTGGGGGTGTCTGCAGCCAATGTTGAAGACTGCATCCTGGATGAATCAAACCTGTTAAAGAAGTGATTCAGTTCATTTGCCCACCTCACATCCCCCACCGGCAGAGAGTTCTGTTCTCTGTGGCCTGAGATGGTTCTAAGGCCTCTCCATACTTTGCTCACATTGTTGTGCTGAAGCTGGTTCTCCATCTTCTGCCTGTAACTGTCTTTTCCATCCCTGATCAGTCCTTCCAGCTCTCCCACACAGTAGACTCAAAACATCTCTGTACTGTGCAAGTGACTGGTGGCTCCCTGCGCACTAAGGGCTCATACACAGGAACAAGGTGCGCCAGGTTGTGATCTGATCTTCCCAGGGGAGGAAGAGGTGATGAACTGTATGCCTCTTTTGCATTGTCGTACAGTAAGTCAATGTTTTATTGTCTCTGGTGTGGCATGTCACATACTGGGTGAAGGTGGGCAGTGTGGCGTGCAGTGATGCTTGATTATAATCTCCTGATATTAAAAAAAAGGGCTCTTGGCGATTGTGTTTGCAGTCTGCTGACTACAGAGTGGACAGAGTCACAGGCTGCCTCCGCGTTGGCCGAGGGGGGACATACACTGTTATTACTATAACATGCGAGAATTCCCTGGGGAGGTAGTACGAATGCATGCTAATGGCTAACAGCTCAATGTCTCTGCTGCAGAGTTGTTCTTTCACAGTGATGTGCCCAGAGTTACACCATCTGCTGGTCCCACAAACACTGCCAGTCCCCCTCCTTTCCTCTTACCACTCTCCCTCATCCTGTCCGCCTGCAGCAGCTGGAATCCGGGCAGCGCCACGCTCGTGTCCGAAGTTAGCGGTGTTAGCCAGGACACTGTTAGCATCATGATGCTACACTGCCGGTACTCCGTCTGGGACCGGGTTAGTGCCGTTAGCTCATCCATCTTGTTAGGGAGAGATCTTACATTTCCCTTCACTACAGAATGAAGAGATGGTCTGTCACGTCGCCTGACGCTCCCTCCCGGCTCGACACCCCCTTTTCTTTCTCCTCAGCTCACTGGGGATGTCAGGTCTGTCCACTGGCAGCACTGCTGCAGGGCACAGAGCTAACAGCTGATCCCTGCTGTAAACAAAGGAGCCACGTGCCGGGTCTCCAAACACAGGTGAAAAGAAAAATGACCAGAACTAGCACGAAATAGCCAGAAACATAGCCAGAAACATGTCTGTTGGTGTTCCTGGCCTGGACAAAGTACGCCCAGAACTGTGTGTACTTGGGTGTCAACACCCACTTTGTTTGTGGGACCCGGCTCCTACAGATGCTTGGATCTGCACTCCGGAGTGGGTCTGGGAGGAGCACACACAGCCATCAGTTGAGCAGTGCTTCAGTTCCAAGTGCAGGGGAGGCATCTCAGTTTCAACTGCATGACAGGGTGTGACTTTCAACCCAGGATATCCATATGAATCTGCCTTGCTTTATTGGTCCCTTTGTGATTGTTTCCTATGTTAACCCGGCCTCTTGTAAGTTGAAGTTCCCATCTTATTTGCATATTCACTCTGTGTTTCATGTCTCCCTGTTCAAGTCGGTGGTTCGGGGACCCCTGGACAAGAGACTGGCAGAGTATGGTCTTCTGGAACTGGTAGAAATGGGAGGTGCCCCGGCATACTGAGTTTGTCAGCTTTTGGACTTGAGGGTGCAGTGAGGCCAGTTACAGTATCCCATGGACTGGGAGTGGAATTGGGTCCCAGCCCAGGACATTCTCAACAAAGAATTTATCATAGAATTTTACAGTGCCCAGCAGCCTCAAGCCAGTTCTGCTGCGATGCTTGGGCACTTCCATCCCTCTTCCGTTGACGGTCCTGGAGAGTGGTACTGTCACAGCTGTGCCTCACCATGCCCCTGCCATCACAGCCTGTCCCACATTACCGTCTGTTTGTATGTTAGTCATGATATAGCCGCCAAGTATGCCTGCGCTATCTGTATCACTGTGGTGCATCCTGTACTTGGCCAGCATGTCAGTATGGTGGATTGATCTACCCCTTGACACAGTTGGCTTCACCTTGGTTCAAAGGAAAGCTCATGTGCCTTTTGTTGAACTGTGACTTTGAGCCAGAGTCTGTAAGTGCTACACTCCTTTGTTAATATTTTCCCACCGCTTTCTTATAAAATTAATTCAAACACCTCCTGCAAGTACACCACCTCTGTGTACTAGCCAGCATCATGACAAAAATGTCACTTTGTTGTTCTGAGCACTTCTGTGACACCTGGCTTCGCAGTTCATCCTCCTCACAGTTAGAGGAGCTCTATGTCATTGTGTTAGTTTGACCTCCTGTGTTTAGCACTTTATAGGGACTGGTTGTTATAAAATTACTTTGTGAAGTATTGCTGATTTCTTGGTGTACCGAGCGTTTTTTATGACCTTCCTCAGTTTTTACAATTTGGCCTTGTCTCTGACTCTTATGTTTATAGTTTATAAATTTTGCCTTGTTTTTGGACTCTGCTTTTTACCTAGCCTGTATGTTACCACTTGCACCTCTCAGACTCGATCAGACTCTGTCATACCTGTTCGAATGATGCTGACTTTGGACTGTCTTTGGACTCTATGTAGATCGTGTTTTATTAGTAAACTCCAAAGCACAGCTGAGTCCATGTCTGATCAGTATTAGTCTACACATTGGAAATATAATATTATTGAGACTATTATACACCACAAATAGATATATTTGATACTGAAATGACAAATTATATAGAAACTGTGGACCTCAAAGGGACACATAATTCAGGAAAAAACATGAATCAAAGAGGAGAAAAGGAAAAAACAGAATGGCTCAGCAGGAGAATAAAATGGCATTACGTCAAAAGCTTACTTTAATTGTTCTCTTGTCTATGTGATACTATAAAATGGACTGTGAATGCCATTCAAGCAAAAATAGACCACTGTTCACACTAGCTGTCAGTTGTCTTTGCACTGAACAACCCCAAAAATGCAGCAAACACCTGATATAGAAAGCTTTGATTCTATCAACTGTGTGTATCATTTGTTGGGTGTTAGGGTTAGGATTACTTTTTGATTAACCCAACAGGTAATATGACTAATTATATTTGCAGTAATTTTAGAACAGGGCTGAACATACTAAATAATATAAACAGTGCATTGCCTGACACTACACTTCCACTGTCTAATGGAGCAACAGCATTCAACAAATACAAACAAGTGCCAAAGAGCATCCTATTACCTACCGGTGTGCAACTGACTGAGTGCTACTCTCAGACCGCTCCACTAATGAGCCATCCACAGAGTCTCTGAGGGGCTTTGGGGAGACTGCCATTGCTCTGATAGGCAGGCTGACACTGGCAAAATGCAATAGTGCTTTTCCAAATCAATACTTCAAAGAGGCACACTCTGTCTGACTGTGGAACTGGAAGACAGACCAGTCACAAACAGCCACAGTAAGCCCAGATCTAGCCTTTGGCATTGATAATTCCACATACCTGCCTGATTATAAATGAGAATAGTTTAGATGAAACTTCTAACACTAAGGTTGCAAATGCTTCTTGACATGGGTTCACAGTTATACAAAAACTTTATATCTTTAAAAAGGTTCTGCACACCTACATCTTGTTTAAAAAAATGGTTCTCTAAAGAACTATTAATTGAAAGATTCTTTAGGAAACTAAATGTGGCTTTTGTAGGACATTACTCCATTTTGGTTCCTTTATTTTTGACAATGTAAGATTGATACTCCCACATGGTTAAAGCAAAAATGAAGAGTCTGAGGTTTAGAGGCACCACATATATTCACTCTCACTTCCGCATTTTGCAGTGAGGAATTTGGTTAAATGTCTCTAAGAGTAAAACACCACACAGGAACAGCAAAGACATTTTTCTTCAGTGGTCCCCATAGAGACAGTATGATTTAATCAAGTATCTTAGAGAGTGAGGGAGTTCACATACTATTCTTCATCATCATGAGAGAACTACTCTAAATAACTACTTGATAAGCTCCTTCCCATAATACTTTCATTAATTTCAAAAGGAAAGTCACTGTGGGCCAGCTGGATTTAAGAGCGTTATCCAAAATAAATCTTTTTTACCAACAGTAGAGAGAGAAGACGCTATGAGAAAGGAGATGAGCCACTCAGTTCAGCTAAGCTTTCCCACGCTTAAAAACCTTCTAACAAAGGAAAAACGCTGAAGGCAGATGTAGAACAAACTCTAGTATAGGGTGAGCTATAAGAACAGACAGTCAGTGAAAAGGGAAACAATCTTTATTGTTGTCCTTAAATGACAATAATTTCTAAAGCAGAATTTTCTAGGCAGAACATGGAGTGGCCTTTAAAAAGGAGAGAAAAAAACATACAACATCAAATCACTCCACAACTTAAGAGCAGATGCCGCTACACTTAAACACCTTTTTATATTTTATTTTATTATTGCACCTCAGTAATATTACCACATATGGCTTGTGTGAATTAGGGGGTCAATTATTTGTCATGACTATTTGTTTGATTTGCAACAAATTATTTTTTGTTAAAAAATGTGAACAATTTGTTCACAAATCATATGGGGACTTTGCAGGGAGTAATGTTCTGTAATGTTCTGTACTGTAATGTTCTCCCTGTCTTTTCTCCTGTTTTCTTGTCTATGCCATTGCTCACATCTTCCCTGTTCCATGCGCCTTTGCTTTTGTTTTCCACCACTGTGTGTCTGTTTGCCATGTGCGTTTGTTATTGTTTTGATATCAGACTCCACCCTAGTCCTGCCTCCTCCTCAGTGTTTATACCTGTGTCCTGTTACTGTGTCATCGCCAGCCCAGGTGTTTCCTATTCTCTAGTTAGTATATACATTCTGTGTTTCAGTCTGTGTTTGTTGATTTGCTATGTTTCTGCCAGAATGTTATTTGGTTTGTTTTTTGCTCTGTGTTTGCTCAAAATTCTGTGTTTTTTTGCCCCCGTGTTTATTGACTCATGTTTGTGTTCTGCCTTTCTGTATCTTTGTTCAGTTTTTGGTCTCTGTGTATCTCCATTCAGCCCTGGTCTGTCCTTGTTAATCTCCATACTGTTTTAGTTCCACTTTGTCTCGTTTGGTTTTGTTTTACTTTATTCCTAGCAGTTACTCGGTGCTGCTTCAGTGTTCTGTTTTATTTCTCATTTCTCCATTTTCTAGTATTACATTCTACATCCTCATCCTCATCTACATCTCATAACACATACTATACTGTATTCTGTACTGTGCTTATGTTATTTCCTGTGCATGTATATAGTTTCACATGTCAAATGTCACAGAAACTTGAAGCAAGGGAGACAATTGAACTTACAGTCAACTCATTTCTGAAGCCTTCCTAATTGTCCTGCGGTGTGAAGTGCCGCACACAGCAGAAGCCAAAGACCCAAAGACCCTGGTCACGCTGGTGCTTCAAGTGCTGCCCTTGGGGCGTGCAAAGACCAGCCAGCTGTCAAAAGCCACCATGCAGCGCCGCGGAGACCACGCCAGCCAGTGCTTCGGAGACCACGCCAGCCGACGCCGCAGTGACCAAGCTCACAAACACTGAGACCAAGCTCCCGAGTGCCGAGGCCATGCGCTGGAGACCCGTGCCAGCACCCAGGAGACGGCTGCAGCCTCCTACACCAGCCCCCCGGCTTCACCCTCCAGGGCACGGTAGAGACGAGGCTAGAGCAGGCAGCTCAGAGGCCGTGGACCTGCTAGGCCCGCTAGAAGAGCCAAGAGGCTATTAAGTAGAGCCCTTAGTGCCCACCGTAGCTCCTTCAGCCCAGCCACTAGCTCCTTTAGCCCAGCCACTAGCTCCTTTAGCCCAGCTGCTAGCTCCTTTAGCCCAGCTGCTAGCTCCTTTAGCCCAGCTGCTAGCTCCTTTAGCCCAGCCGCTAGTACCTTTAACCCAGCCGCCATAAAGGGCCAATAAGCATAGCGGTAGCTGCCTGTGAGAGGCCTGTAGAGATCAGTGAAGGGCCTATAGACGTAGCCGTAGCCGCCCATGAAGGGCCTGTAGAGGTCAGGGAAGAGCCGGAAACTCCATCAGGGGAAGGGGGCCTTCTTCTGAAATTTTTTTGGGGGGGGGCACTGGGGTCATCGAGGGCACCGGTGGAGCCAGTGGAGAGGGCTCCATCCCCAAGGACAGCGAGGGGCCTCCAGTGGGCTCTGAGGAGGCCCGTGGAGAGGGCTCCATCCCCAAGGACAGCGAGGGGCTTCCCTCAGAGGGGCTTCCTGGAGGAGGCTCTGCCTGGGAGAACAGTGGGAAGCTCCCATTAAGGGGCTCCACCCCAAAGGACAAGGATGGGCTCTCCGATGAGGGGCTTCCCGGAGGGGGCTTGGCCCCAAAAGACAGTGACAGTGAGGAGCTCCCGGTAGGGGGCTCCATTCCAAAGAACAGTGACAGTGAGGAGCTCCCAATAGAGGGCTCTTCCCCCAAGGACAGTGAGGGGCTCCCAGTAGGGGGCTCCGTCCCTGAGGACAATGATGATCTTCCTGCGGACGGGCTCCCGGGAGCAGGCTTCACCATGGAGGACAATGAAGGGCTCCTGGGAGGGAGCTCTACCATGGAGGACTGTGAGGGACTCTCGGTAGGGGGCTCCCTAGGGAAGCATGAGGACTTCCAAGGGGGAGCGTCCCATGGGGCCCACTCGGACCACCCTGGCCCAGTGGAGCACAGGCCAGGATGTCATCAGATGAGATGTGGCAGAGTGGGGCTCACAGGATGCTTTCCTTTTGCCTCCGTCTGCCCCTCCTCCGCCCTTGGGATGGTTGGATGGTGCTTGTGTGCCCCGGTGGTGCACCCTAGCAGGGGGGGTACTGTCAGGCCTGGGGTATGTGACGGTGGGTGGCCGCTAGAGGCCACCCTTGTTTAAGTTTGTAGTTAGGATTTGTTTTGAGGTTTTATTTTGAAGTTAATAATGAGTTCCAGCTGTGTTGCATTTGTGTTCTGGTTAGTCATTGGGCTTTAGGATTTAGTTTAGATATTTAAGGGGTTGTGGTATCTGTTTTAGTTTGTGGGTCAACCAACACAGTGAGCCTTTTGTAGACCTGTTTTCTTTTGTATTAGAAACCATATTCTCAATTCTTTTTGTTTTGTGTAAAGATAAAGATAAAGATGCAGCATTACAACGACGACTGGTTTGTGTGTGCCTACCGAAAATGCCTGAAGACAAGGAGGCAACGTGACAGTGTACCTGTGTGTGGCTCTAGCTGATAAATGGAAAATGAGCGTAGCTACAAGATAGCTGTCTCTAATTCTACTAACTGGTAGCTCCTTACAAAGAAAGAAATTCTTAATTTCACATTAATAACACAACTGCTATTTTACATTGCTAATTTAAATTGCTTGCCTTTTTATTATTTATCACTCTAAAAATGTGACACAAAGGCTCTTTGGGCAAGACCAAAGAGAGTCCATTCCCCCCAAAAATCTGTAAATGTTTATTTTCAAAGCTCTAGCCTCTAATGTCCTTTTAAAGAAATAAAAATTTTAATGTGATGTAATGTTATTAACGCAGTTATGGAATCTTCACATTATGTGGATGTTATTTAAGCTTTAAAAAGTGTCTTCACACTTATTTCACATATAGACTTGGTTGTATTAAGCATGATCCACTACTAAGTTCTTATAGGAACCAAAAAGATCGGTGCCTTCATGCAAATAATGCGCTCTAGCACCTTTTAAGCATGTAATGTTTGAGTGTTTGGGCTTGTGTCACATTCAGAGAACTGCAATTAATTACTATTTCATCAAAAGACTAATGAAAGTTGTCTAACCTTTTCCTTGAGGGTGCTGTTTATCCCATTGCATTGCCATAAAGGCATTGCCTATAATAGCTTACAGGTAAACGTCCCCACACATCTGCCAGTCTTGCTTTGCTGTACTAGAGAGCTGCCACTTTTCTAGCCTTTCATTCTGAATGCAAGGCCATTTTGCTGTTATCATCACTTTAACCAGTCTGCATTATGAGGTGGGTGTGGTGCAAAGTAATGACACATGTCCTTGTGAGTTTAATCAAGCCAGGGATTGCATTGTTTTTCTGTCACCATTTTTCAGCTCTGAGAACAACAACACAATGCTTAACTACCATTATTACAGTCCTCATTAGAAGTTATGGTAGGTGCCGACTACCAAAATAAAGCCTGTTTACAAGTCTGTAAAGTTGTCTTGCAACACTGTGAAGGATACTAACATTTAATGAAATTGTGTCAGCACTCCTGCCTGAACTGGGACTTTTAGCCAACCTGCTGGCCATTCTGTACATTGTCAGGTTATGTGCTTCTGTCTCTGTTGTTTATTGTTCTGGGCATTTAAGTCCTGTATCTGTGCCTGTTTGTCAGGTTGTGACCATGTTTTTTGTGCCTCTTCTGTGGACATGGTTTGGACTTTGTGACTGCCAAGTGATTTGTATTTTCTCTTAATAAATTTCACTAAACTTTATTAAGTCTGCAGTTGTTCTTGAGCTAAAAACACTAACAAGACAGTCTGACTAATATAAACCCAGCTGACCCTAGTCAGGTAAAAGCTGCCCTGGAGTAGTAGGGAATAATGCTAAACAGACACCAGGCCCAGGTGGTCTGCCTTCCTGACTGCTTGTATCAAGTCTCTCCAGTTGATTTAGAATGGGCTCTCCGTCCCTACCACAACACCACTGTAGACCTCATGCCATGACCTCTCCATCTTCACTCCATCTGCTTGCCCACAAGCCCCACCTCCCCCTCTTGGAAAATACTTGTGTGAGTCTTGCACCTGCCATGGTTCTCATTCCCAAATTTCATTCATCATTGAGCTGTAATTTTTTAAATCCCCACCGAATGAGCTGAAGTGGTTTACATAAACATCCAGCTGTCCAGTTGGGCAAGACAGTGGGGAACAGCTGTCTGGGAGGCAAGATCATCTTTCTGCCCTTTTTAACAGAGATGAGAAGAGTAAATAACCAGTCATGGGCATGAAGCTGCCCATGAATCTCTACACATATATGCCAGAGGGCAGGTCTGTATCTGGCTGCGCCATTGATTGTACTTTCAGACTTTCTCTATCTTCAGTAGGTGGAATGCAGACACACTCTATGAGAGCTTTCTGAATAGCCTGCCCAAAGACATCAAGGATGAACTAATCTCCCAGGATCTGCCTGGCACCTGTGAATCTTTGGTGGATTTGGCCATCTGGATCGATGCATGGCTATGACAACACCAATAGGTAAAACTTGAAATGTTTCTGAGACTATATACCAATATTCCAGTCTGTCAACACCAGCAGTCCCATGTCATTATTGGCCCACATGTTGAAAGGGTAAAAATTTACATTTACATTTATGGCATTTAGCAGAATAAAAGTTGGCTAACACATCACATCAGCACTTCAGTGAGTAATTCTGGCAACTACTATACTCAGTTGGTCCTTCATATCATTGATTCTCCTCAGGCTCATGTCTTCCTGGGTCCCCCTTGGGTAGGCAAACAGAATCCACACATTTACTAGTGTTCTTAGGGATATTCTCAACCAGTTAATCTTCTGACCCTGCCCTTTAATTCATTGTGGACATAAATGTTTCCAGCACCAACATCAGAGTGATCCTTTCTCAGTCCTCTCCCCAATTAAATTCATCCTTGTGCTTTCTACTCCCATCGCCTCACTCCCCTCAAGTGAATTTATGATATTGGCAACAGAGAGTTTTCGGTGGTGGAGTTGGTACTGGAGAAATGGGGGCGTTGGCTGGAATGTTACCCGCACTGTATAAACTGCCCAATCCAACAAAGTAGACCCCAGTCAGTGCCCTGCTAGTTACGTTTTTCATCCTAGTTCTGTCTGCTCACAGGTCCTGCAGTAGGGTCATTTGTAACAACTGCCTTGCCATTCCGGAACCAGAAGAAAATGGGTCTTTACAGATTGATGATTCTGGATGCCTTCCACACAACCCGGTTCATGCCCAGAACAAAACCTCCAACCACCTATCAGCCTGTTCTGACCCCTGTCTATTCTCAAGAGACCCATCTCCCATGTCCTTCTGGACTTGGTTACTGCCCTTTTTAGAGGGTAACACCAACTTCTTTACCATCTACACCACTTTTCCAAGTCAGTACATCTCATTCCACTAGTCAGACTTCCCTCGGCCAAAGAAACAGCTATTCTCATGATACAGTTGCAACATTAAAACTACAAGGAGTGGGATATATCAGACAGCAAGTGAACAGTCCATTCTTTAAGTTGATCTGTTGGAACCTGGAAAAATGAACAAGCATAAGGATCTAAGCAACTCTGATAAGTTCCAAATTGTGATGGATAAGTTAGAGAATCTCCAAAGTGGCAGGTCTTATAGAGTGTTCTCAGGTTAGTACCTAACCTGCTGGTGAACCAGCAATAGTGCCCAAGATTCACTGATGAGCATGGGGAGTAACGATTAGCCTATTTTGGTCCAATCACACAGAAGAGAAACTGTGGCACAAATTGCTGAAAAAGTTATGATCCAATGGTGTTAGAATGCACAGTGCTTTCAGGGCTGCGCAGCCGCAGTCCATTTGATGGACTTGATTTCAGGAGGATAATGCATTCAAGAATCATCTGAGGAACATGCAAAAGGTGTTGGCTTGGTCTCTTTAGTCCCTTATATCTCAATCTAACTACATATATGTGAGATGTGCTACACAAATCATTCAATCCATGGAGGTCCCACAGTTGTAACTTCAGGGTTGCCAACTCTCACGCACTGGGCGTGAGACACACGCATCTGACTGTCATCTGACGCTCTCATGCCTTACCTCCGATTTCTCACGCTGAAATTATGCCTTACGCATGGCTGAACAGCCAGAGAGGTGTTCCCTCCTGTGCACACTCCTCTACGGTAGGTGGCGCACACTTACCCCAAAATCTCACTCCAAGGTGTTTGGCAACCCTGTAAAGGATTTGCCTGCTAATACCTTGGTTCCAGTTACCACAGCACATCTTCAGAGGTCTTGTGGAGTCCATGCCTCAATGGGTCAGAGCTGTTTTGGTGACACAAGGTGCACCTATACAATGTTAAGCAGGTGATTTTAATAATATGGCTGATCCATGTACATGTGTTCAAGTGACATGGCCAACATGTACATGTACATGGGCCCTCAATTTATGTCTAATGTTTGGAAAGCCTCCTGTAAACTTCTTGGTACATCTGTCAGTTTGTTAAGTTTTTTTTAATCCCCAGACAAATGGCCACACCCAGCGGGCTAACCAACAGCTTGAGATGGTGTTGGAGTGCATGGCTTCCCACAGTTCTGCCTCATGAAGCCTACAGGTACACTGGGCCAAATATGCCATCACCTCCCATAAGTCTGTTTCCACTGGCCTGTCCCCCTGAGTGCTCCCTTGGCTATCAATCTCAATTGATCCTGGACCAAGAAGACAAGTTTGGGGTACCACCTTAACCAGATAGAGAGACAGGGTGATAGGTGACATTCCAGGGCCCCCTCTATCACCAGGGACAGCGTGTGGTTCTCCATCTAAAACTTTCCCCTCCATAAGTTGCCCCCCCACCTTATCACTATTATTATCTTAATTGTTACATCCAGTGGTCCTCTGTGTCGCTATTGTTTATTATTCTTGGTATTTAAGTCACGTGTATGAGTCTGTTGTTTATCTGATAATGACTGTTTTTTTTCTGTGTCTGTTTTGTGGAAGTGTTTGCTTTTTTTTCCCTTGTTTGTTTGACCCTGTTTTTCTTTTCCTGCTTTTGCCCTATGGTAATATTTTTTGCTCTGTGGATTACTGACTTTGACCTGGTTTGGATTTAGTTTTTTTGTCACCTGATTTGGATTTCCTGTGTACAGATTTTTACTTCACTTCACTGAGTTTGACCTGAAAACCCTAAGAAATTGATGCATAAACAAAATGTGCTATGTGATGCCTTCAGTAAACACTGAAAGAAATTGGGTGTAGTAATAATCTGTTATTGTGCATCCAGCATGCTTAATACCTGCAAAAACATAAGCATAGCAGACAACTAATAGACTACATGAGACACATTCTTCATGTAAACAAAACTCCTTTGTTTCAATAGTAATTAAATAATTAATCTTACATGCTGAATAACCAGCAGAATATGTCCAGAAAGCTTGGAGCCAAGATGACACAAGTAACACAGACTGTTTATTTCTTTTCTTTTTGCATATATCAATTTTTAACAATTGACATGTGCCCTGAGTTTCATACATTGTCTACTGTGCTTTTGAGAAATTCAGTAAACTTTCATTAAAGCATTGTGTTGTTCGAATGAGTAATGCCAAGATCTGAGTCTTTTCAGCTTCCTTTATGCATGACATGGTGTCCGGCACAGTTTGGTAGTTTACCCCCTCAAACACTTTCACTAAACCTCGCAATTAACAGGCGAGTTGAACCATGCAGGGAATTCACTAAACTGTGGTGGACGCCGGCGCTCCAGGACTGGAGTTGGGATCTTTGATGTGCAGGTAGCAATAGGCAGTCTCCAAGCCTGAGCAGACTTTTGTTCTTAGTTGATTAGTGTAATCTTATGCAAAAAATGCTGTAATAATTGTTGGAAGTCAATTGCTTGCTGTTTACAGCTCATTATTTTATGTGACCTGTGTTCAGTTTTATCTTGGTAAGATTTTAAGCACGTGCATTTACACTTCGACCTTTCACTCGGGTGTGCTACTGTCTTGAAACGTTCAGCACTGAACAGCTAACTGCTGAACTAACAATGCAAGTTAATGGTGATTCAAGATTACAGCTGATATGCCTTCATCTTAGAATTTTATATTCATACATTTTTACATTTGACACACTGAACTTGGGCTGCATCCGAACAGCTGATGGACTAATTGTGCACTGTGGACAAACATTTCTATGCTGTTAAATACTTGCACATATCAACCTACCATCAGCTATATACTGTAAACAGGTACTGCACAACCTGACTATGGAAACTGATTATGGGTAATGTACTGTCTGTATTGAAGTTGTGCTCCTGTTTGTATTGTTTAGACCAGCAAACAAAGTGCAAATGGAAAACTTTATAGACCAAGGTAATTACTCTATGCTTGGAAGAATGTGCCAATTTCACCGATCATTTTTTTATCTTTTAGTCATTGTGGTAATGAACCAGGTGCATTATGGTATTATGTATTGAGAGGAGTCAAATAAGGCTCAGAGAAACAAATGTTCTTACACTGGTATAACAGTTTGAATAAAATAATAATCTCAAACCACCACCTGAAGTGGAAAGGTAAGCTTTACATTTTTTTACGTTGATCATCCCTGTCCAAATATAACTCAAGATGAATATAACTCAACTGATACTCAAGATAAAAAAAAAGACCAGGTGTAAAAATGCTCTGCTAGTAAGAGATATCTTTTGATGAACTGATTCCAGCTGTGGTGTCTCTCTAGGAGTGCAACAGAGAGCTTCCTCATACACTTCTGCAACTCAGCCAGCACACATTAAGCCGTACCACAAAATCTTTTGGCAGATTGCATTTTCTTGCAATCTTTTTTTACAGCTATGGACGATGTATAAGTCACTTTTCATTTTTTTCTCACTCTGTGGACTCTGTGAATGCTCTAGTACTGGTACTATTTATTTGCTCTTCAAATTGAAGAGCAAATTTCCAAAACTCACTCAGTCCAAAAGCAGTCCAAAGGTTTTTTTTTGGGAAAATCGCATTTTACTTGTTTTACCTGTTGGAAAGCAATTCTTACAGGAAATCATTTTTTAATTGACATTTTTCAATGCCTGTTTCTAAAGTGCATCTCCTGCACGTTTTAGTATGGGCAAATTTGTTTAAAAATATTTTTGTTTAAAGAATACAATTTGTTTAAAGAATACAATTTGTTTAAAGACTACAATTTTTAAGTCAATCGATATTCAATGTCACAAAATTATGTACAAGTTTAATATTTATATCCTACTACATGACACAGCCTAGAGTTTACCTTTGTTTATGATCTACCGCCTGGGAGACCTGGGTAAGTAAGTACCACTCGCGACTGTGAGAGTGGACTGAGTGAGTGGACTGAGTGAGTTTTGGAAATTCACCTAATCTCGTACCGTGTATTATGCAAGGTCGGTTATACTATTGCACATAAAGAGGTAATGTAAAAATATGCCAATAGTAGTGTTACCTAAAAAATCACAAAAAATGGACTGAGTGAGTTTCAGAACTTTGCTCTTCAACTGACACACTGGCATTTTGAATGTGTCTGTTTAAACATCATGAATTAAATAAAACTCTAAATTAAAAATAAGCAACAATTCTCAGTGTGCACTCAACCATTTCTACACCACCAAAACTCATTATTGCATTTAACATCCTTTACACATACAACACACCAAATACAGCAGCACAATCTAATAAAAATCTTTGCTCCAAATCTTCCTTTTCATCAACTGTCTATTAAAACCCACACTGAAAAACTGCAGAAAAAAAACAGCAATCTCTTCAGATATACTTTGAGTAGCTGCACAGAAGACACAATTAAAGCTGACACATTTCCTTGTGTACTGCTGAACCAAAGATTTTTCAAAGCATCTTCATTTGCCTGTTGAAGGGATTTGTGGTTGACCTCCAGTCTCGTCATCATCTTTTTAAGCATGCTCCAGTTGATACGGATGGCTTTTGGTTTTCCTAGCCTCATCCCATCATGTGTGACAGAAAAATAGCTCACCTTCCAACAGTAAGGCGTGTTTACACACTGCCAGCAATCGCTTGACTGAACCTGGCAGAACGGCTTGGAACAATGGCAGACAGAGCAGCCAATTTCTCCCTTTGACTCCAAAGTCCCCCAGATCACCGGCTTTTTCATCGGGATCAGATAGAGCCACAGGGCACAAAGATAAACAGTATACTTTCCTTGAGCTGCTCTGAAGAGCTATCATTAAATCCAGTGGGGACATTACAAGGCCACCAATCAGACCGCTAGCTGCTGTGGTTTTCTGACAATAGTGCCTATTCATCCCTTCTCGCCCTCCACAGAAATCGATAGTTTCACCCTGTCATGTTGTGAGAGACAAGGAAAGGGCCAGAGAGCATGAAATTGCACCTAAGGAGTATCTGTGGCCAGGTAGTAGTAAAGACGGAAATGTCAGTGATGTTGATTAAAAATATCTGTAATAAAATGCCCTGTACCTCAAAAATGATTACTTTCTAGGAGAAGAAGAAAATGATTCTTATTTTTAATGTATGTTTAAGCTATGAGATTACTTTCCAATTAGTTTTGTACCATTTCCAAGGTAGAATTATAAGGTTTTGATAAGGCAGTGATCTAATATATTCAGTGATTGAAAATGAAACAACCAAACACTAAACTTCAGAAGATTTTTTTCATGCTTTTTAAGCCTGCATACTTTTAACCAACTGTAAAGAAGTGCTTGCCATACAAAACATATATGAAAATTTCATGCATGATAGTAGCTGCTGACAAGACAAGAGAAAATGAGAACTCGAGGATACACGTATGGATCCGTGCAAAACACATTTCAGCAAACCAAAAAAATCCTGCTTACTCTGGGGCAGAATATTCTACTCATTACGCTGTACAGGATCACCACTGTTCAAATATGAGCCTGCTTCAAGACCTTGACTGATTTAATCCAGAATGACCTGACATAAATCTCCGTAGCTGTTCATTTAGCTCTTGTGGAGTTAATTTAACATCAGTGATTAGCCTGCAAATGAAAGCGGACTGCATATAAGAACCATCTTTCTTTCAAGTTGCATTTCAATTCTGTGGGGGTTTTTTTCTCACACACTGAGATCACACAGAGCAATCTAAATCTCATTCCCATAAGATCATGATTTTCCAGGTGTCCAGCACACTGATACAAATCCTCCACTGGCCTCCCTTCAGAAAGAGACAAACTGATGAAACTCACAGCAACAGTCAAAATCCTATAAGTGATGCTTCACACATGTGCTCACTGAGCAGACATCATAATCTCTAGGATCAGACGCTGCTCTGGTGTGCTACAGTGGGCTCAGATATACAGTGGCACCAAAGCCTGGACCGTCGCCCCCTGGCTCTTACCGTCTACACATGCCGGACTGGCTCTGGTTGTGCCGGCAATCTGGCCCTTCCTGCAGGCACACCTGGCTGTCTGCCGGGCAATGGTCCTCCTTGGCTGACTGCGGTCCCGGTTAAGAGTGATGATTTCACATGTACCTGCCACCAACTGACCTGAAAAGACATGGTAAAGGTTTCACAATGTTCTTATTTCCAGAATTACAGTGCAATTAACGGTCTGAGGAGTCAGGAGGCTGTGTAGGAACAGGACAGAAAGAAATTTCTTATAGTGATGTAATAATATTCTTTATAATGACAAAAATGATTGTGTTTTATGCTTTTAAAAATAGGGTTCTTTGGCACAAAACCCCAGCAGAATCACTTTTGATTCCACAAAGAACCTCCTTCAAATAATTATTTCAAAATGGGATCTATAAGTATGAACAACCTTTTAAAAGTTTCATCTGCCCAAACCATGAACCATTTGGGAAACTTTATGCTTAAGAGTGTACTTAAAACATTTAAAAAGCACTAATATATACTCAAATCATTTCACTATAGATATTACATTACAAGACCTTTTATTGAATATCTGTTTAAAAATATGTACTTATCACCAGCAGTATTAGAAGAAGATTCTTTATTTGTAACATGCATAGTCATACAAGTACAATTACCATTTACTCTTCAGATTATAACTATAGTTATATGCAAACATTTGTCTACCACTGGTCAAATGATGATTTGTTGATCTTCTAAGTGGAAATAAGCATAACTGATATGATAAAAAGAACGCACATTGGGAAAAAAAGTAAAACATAAAATGTAGTTACAAATAATAAATACAAATCATATATTCAGCAAATAAACAGAAAACGTAAATATGCAAAAGAGACCATACATAGCCACGAATCATCAGTTGTATAAAGACTTTATCGTTTTTTTTTTGAATAAGCACATTACCATTATTTAAAGCTGTCCTCATTAACCTGCACAAGTAGCAAAAGACATTTACTTAGAAGCCACTCAGACCTCCATGCTGGTAGCTGAATGTGGTTTTACAGCAATTAATAACATGTCAGCAAATACTTGATGTACAAGGATGTAGTGCATTTGCATAACAATCTGAAGAATCCAATGAAAGTCAAGGCAAATGGCTGAAAGCAGAAGGCAGTCCCCAGAGCCCGGCTGGCATGTGCATTTTCCAGCAAGTCAAAAGCAGAATAATGCACAACAGGATAAAATTTCTTCGCTGTATTTTTCCCCATGCAAGAAAGATGCGTTAATGAAAGATACATGTTCCTACTGTGTCTACAGTTTATTCAGTATATTTATAAATGCAACAATGACCAACCCTTTGATTAATTAGTACTCTTTTAAAAATGTTTTCAAAATGAACTAAGAGTAGATGTTATTGCTTGGGCTGTCTATTTGGCAAAAGCAAAGTGGAAAAAAAATGCTCCAAAAATGATCTGACTTGATGTGCAATTATCTTGACACAATATGTCCAGACAAATTGTGCTCTGATATGACAGTGTTTTAATTTTTTTAGCAAAAGCCTCCTGCTGTGAGCTAGTTGGCTGACATTCTTACAGTGTTCATGATTATACCCCCTAGTTATTCAGTGTTTAGAATTATTTACTATATTTTTCTTGAATTTTACTAAGATGCCAAGAACGCACTGCCTAAGGAGACAAGAACTGGACTCCAAAATCAGTGTCACTCATTATTTTTCTTCTGCCAAAAACATCTCTAAACACCCCTCCATCCTCTCTCCCTCATCCTTCCCCCTCCTCTCTCGCCCCATCACTGACTCATCAGGATGCAAAGCGCCCTTTATTACTCTCCGTTTTTCAGTCTACATTTAAAGCAGAAGAGAAATATTGCGGGGCTTGTCAGAGCTGCCATAAAAACCTGAAAAAAAGTTCTGCAGACGACCCTTGTTGCAAGCCTCTCTCATCATAAAAACTGAAAGTACTTTCACTCCAATCTATTTCGGGCAGCTGAGTTGCTTGAGCGCTTCAGTGATTATTGGAACATTTTCAAGAGTGATTTGATTCTCTGTGTCTCTCCCCATCTCTCCCCTCCCACCAGCTACGCTCGCTCTTTTTTTACTCTCCCTCCCAAAGTAACTCTCAAAGTTATTGTACTGTTCACCAAGAAACTTTCATAGTGCCCTTGGCATTGCAATATCACACTGCAGTGGCCTTGTGTCTATTGTATTATAAATACCAGTCAATCAAAAAAATCGAAGTTGTTGCTATTTCTGTAACTGATTTATTAGCACTGATAGAAAACAGTAAGAGGAAGAGAAAGATTAATGATTCCCGACTCTGGTCCTGCTGCAGCCCTGCTCTGCATACTTGCTCTGCATACTCTGATGTTTTCCGTGCTTGATCCAACTGAGCGACTAATTAATAAGCCCTTCCTGAGCTGAAGTGGGGGTGTTACTGAAAAGGATCTCAAGGATCAGTGTCAGGAAGCACTGGGTTGCACAGAGTAGGAGAATTTCCGCTGAAACACGAAATGTCTAGAAATATGTGTATTATTTTATGTTGGTATAGAATGGTGCACAAGAGTGAGAAGTGAAAGTAAAGTCCATCGTGGTCCTCAAGCTAAAAAAATTCCTATTAAAAAAGATACTTTAAGGTACACTTTTAAAAATAAAGCTTTCTTAGTAACATCTCAGAGGACCTACTTTCAGCACAAAGAACCTCTCAAAAGCGGGTTCTATGAAGAATCTGTTTTGTAAATAAAATCTATGAGATCTCTACACAATGTATTTATAAATGTATTTTTCATTAAAGTGAATCTATTAAAGTACGCATGCATTACAAAGTGTAGAAATTTCCATACCTTCATCAGAGTTATACTGTGCCTAAACCCTCTAAGAATGTTTCTTGGGCAGCCAGATTAGATGACAAATTGTAAATGATCTTTCATCTGGCCTTTGTACTTTTGTGTTTTTTCATCTATAATTGACATACATGGATAGAGAGGTGCACCCCACGCTGGGAAATATTGCCATTTACTTGGAATCTTAGACTCATATAGGGTCGAATGACAGAAGCCTGCTAAATGCTGGAGTGAGGGAGTGCATGGGGCCATTCATGGAGCTTCATCAGCATGCTGCCAATGGACCATGGGCCTGTGTTGATTGAATTCAGACTTCAAGCACTCCTCCTTTAATCCCTTGCGCATTCATTCGGCCCAGGCCTGGCCTGTGCTGTGCAACAAACACAACAGCCCCCCTCGCTTTCTTTCTCTGGTGCCCTCCAGTGTTTACTCTAACCCCTTCATCCACAAATGCAAGATAATTGACACAAACAAATGTCCAGACAATTTCTTAGCCAAAGAAAACAACACAGACTCTTTGTTGCTGAATAAAATTCTTAGAAACTTTCAAAGAATGACACTTAGCCATGCTAAGTGACCCAGTTCAAGATGGATGATACGTCATGTCTGTCTGTGTGAATGGCTTTTGTGACAGTGAAATATCTACAGTGTCTCAGACCCCTCTGAAATCTCCTCCATACTTCAGTGCATGCTTGAGCCCAGCGTTTTAGGGATGAAAGAGCTGCCAACCACGCATCTCAGTGAGGGAGAGTGTTCTGCCTCTACTGATGTGAAATTCAAAAGCTATCCCTTACAGCCTGTCAGAAAAGTGATGGAGTAAAAAGTGAATCTATCGTCAGGGGACCAGGACTGCACTCAGGAATGCACCACCATGATATCAGCATTTCAATCTGATAACAAATCAAGTAGTCAAACTACATGTGGTTTAAAACACTTTACACCACTTTGTTTAGGGTATTTATCGTTACTGGTTGTAATATGTTGTATTTACTGTCTTCGATGCAAGCCATGGCGCTAATGACAGTAACAACTTAAGGTCCCTAATTTATGTTACATAATAAAGATTCATCTGCCAAACAATGGTGTGAAATGAGCAGAGAACTGGTCAGTGGACCAAGCGAATCTCTTAATTGGCCTTGTCTTCCCTGGGTTTTTCTCCCTGTTCTGTAAGGACCAGTGGGATTGGTTGAGGAGGGAAACGAAGATGCCAGCTGCTCTCTGGAGTGTACAGCGCTCATCAGCCAGTCACTGCCCTGGTGCTAAGCCAGTTTGGCAAAGCCACTCTGTCTCCGCCAGGTCTTGTGTTCCAAGCGATGAATCTTACTGCATAATAAAACCTTAAATGCCAAATAAATCTCCTATTTTGTAAACTTTTAAATGAGTTCAGTGAAGATTAATCACTTGATATTTCTAAAGTCATTATGTTCATTAAACTCATTTAAACGTATTTGATTTGATAAACTGGTGCTGCCATGTGGCACAGTTGGCTTTGAAGGCTGTGTCCTCCCACTGAGGCCAAGTGCAACTCCCAGCGACGCCACAACCATCCATGACTGGAAACACAATACTGCACCCAAAATCTTCCACACGCTACATGCGTTATTTGCAATGGTACAGTAGATTTTTTCTGACTAAGTAAAAAATTCAAGTGTGAGACTTTTTGGGAAAACTTTTTGGGAAAACTGATCTTTAATTTTTAAAACATCCTGGGAGCATCTTGTACTTTTGCTGTGCAAAATACACATACATTAATGCAAAAATATATATGTTGACATTTTTAAAAATATGCAATCAATCAATAATCAAATTGTTCCTGTCGAGTCAAAACCTTTTCCATTATTGGAAAACACTAGCTGCTGTTTTATTATAAATAGGCCAGGAAATATGGTTTGGCATATAGTCTTGTTAAATTAGAATGTATTAAAAGGCAGAAATTGTTTACACTTTCCTGAAAAGTATGGCCCCTCCATTCTCTGGATTATGGTACTGCCTGTTCACACTCTTTAGATTTGACTGTCAACAAACTGGCAACCGGGCAATTTTATCTAATGTTGAATGAATACTTTCTAATCTCCTTTCACCCCCTTGAGCTCCATAAAAGAGGGGTCTACAAAAACCATGTACTACAACTTGGAAACTGCATTACATGTGCTGATTGGCTACAACTATGGGGAAGCATGTTATAGTACCACCCTCCTTGACAAGTAGCTTTAGTGTGAAATAGAAGACTTGGATAGCAGGTGGAAAATTACTAATGTTGAGGAAAAAACAGTATAAAAAAAGATAAACTGAAAAGTCATTTAAGTTAATCAAGCTTTTACAGTTTGGACTCAAATGAAAAATGTAGTTGTAACTGAACAAAAATCATGAACAGAATGTATTAGGGGAAAAGGTCTTAACAGCAGTATCCCTGGTGTTTTTTTTTCAGTAAAGGCCTATCTCCAGCTGCTGGTCGCTGGATCAGTAAATTGCTATAGAACAGGTGTTCATGGCGATGCCTTATTCATCCTTCTGTTCTCCCTACTCCACACACGTGATACAGCCCACGAGGAAATCACTTTATTAACGAGTGAATTGAATCCCTGGTATAGAGAGGTGAAGCCCACTTGCTAGTTGCAGGGAACATGGCTTGCTGTAAAAGGCTGGAACAATTCTAAAGGTAGTGTCAGTGACAGAACAGAGTGTAAATCCTAAATTCTATTAATAGTGTTTATTAATAGTGAAACTTATGCTGTGATCCTGCATTTATCTAATAGCTTTAAGCCTCCAGGAATATGTAAATTATGTTTTCATTTCACCTTGCCTTGTTGGGGTGATTTACTTGGGAGTGACTGAAATTGCTAAATGTCTCCGTGTATCTCTGTGAAAATTGGGAAATTTAATTCTTTCTGTTCTACAATTCCAAACCTCATTTGGTTACACTTTGTGTTTGCTGTTCATTGTTTGAACTTTCCTGCATATGTTCTTATATTTATTTTTTTCATTTCATTTGTATTTTATACATATACAGCTGGTAATGTCCCTAAATACAAAAGTTTATATAAGCCATGTTGATAAAACGTTGCCTTTTTGTTTTGGTGAGCACATTAAAGTAAGGAAGGGAGCATGTGGCTGACTAATTGAACACAGCCTACTTAAATATACCTCTTCTCCAGCGCAGCACTCTTTTTTGCTGTTTAAATATGTTATACCCAGGAAACTCCGGCCTTTTGAAAGCCTGTTTTGTGTTGCTGCTACATCTACACAGAAACTGCATAATATATACATATGCGTTGAACATATTTAAGCATGGAGCACTGAACATAAATCTACTGCCATAGTACATTAAAAACAAAGACTGAATATTACATAATTATTTAAGCATATGAGATTTTTTTAAATTAAATGACACTGTATTCACATAAGAGAAATCATGATTGAAAAGATACCCCTCCCATGTTATGGGTCGAAAATATGACTGAAGGATGCATTTCTTGTTGTATGACTGGTAACATTACATCAGAGAGTATGATGTAGGAAAATGTAAGTATTTTTAAAACACTACAGATTTCTCCCACATTTATCATACAAAGACATTTACTTTACAGGGCATCTCTTGTTGTTTTTCAAATATTGACATCTGATACACTCATACACTCTTGAGCATTGTTTTTAAATGCACATTTGAATGCACATTCTTTTATTATAATATTATAAGGTCTGAGGGTAACTTTCAAATAAAGTTTTACCAAATCAAATTCTAATTATAAGGATATCATGATTTATACTTAGGACTGAAAAATGTATACTACTCACTACCACCACAAATTCATGGCATACACAAGTTTACTAATATATCTAATTTACCTAAGCAACCTTTTGGTAAAATTAATCCCATGAGCAAAAGTGTTATCTATTGCTTCACCAATCCGCAAAAAGTAATGAACTATTTTAGGTGTAAAAATGGTAAATATTTGACTTAAAGGGCAGTCGTTTACAATCTAAAACAATGAATTGGGCCAAAACGAGCTAAAATGACTTGACAAATAAGAGAGGTGTTTTTTAAAACAAGCTCCACTCCGGACTTGGCAAACAAGCCAGCCAGCCTCCCCACTGAGCATCACTCAGCATGAGCAAAATGAAAAGTGGTTTGGCAGATGCCAAATATCAGTCTGCCAGAGCTTTCTGTTTGTGTCCTCTGACTTTATGAAAAGCAAAGCCATGCGTTCTCCAATTATCTTCAATAAAAGCTCTGTTACTGTGGCAACTAAGCCAATTGTTTTTTATTATTTTCATTGGTTTATTTATTTATTTTGTTTACCATGGAAGCAAGCCAGTGCAGACATGTAAACTCACTTTTGTCCCGTGGGCAATTACCTTCAGTAGCTGGTCCATAGTTCACCTGATCCCTGTTATTGCAATATGCAAAATACTTTTTTCTGATTACATTTTGAGGCTATTACAGTTTACAGAGCAGCCATTATCGTGAAAGGGGCAATTCAGGGTAAGCCCTGTCTGTCAGCCAGTGTTCATGAGGCTGGATGGACAAAGTAAGCTAATGAAAAAAATGAGATAATCTAAAGCAGCGAAGTGTTGGAAATTCCTCCAAGAAGATTAACCTGACTAAGACGGCCTGCTTTTAGACAGACACTAACAATCTTGTGCTGATGGTTCTAAAAAATCTGAAGTATTCAGTCCTCTGAAATGCCTCACATCATGATTCCCACTCAGGGGAACACAGGTGTAATGTGGCTGTAAAGAGAATTGATTACCTGCTATCTCACTGTCTTTGCTCTGCTGTATTTTTTCTTGAGATAATTACAAGTTTACTCAGGCCTCTCACACTCAAAAGTCCTTCATGATATATTATCAAGATCATTGACACACAAATTGTATTAGTACATCATCCCATACAAATATCTCTCACACGCTACAATCTTCATATTATATAATACATTGTTCTTGTGTCTCTGTGTGACTGTGCAGTCTTATCATAACCAATTTCCTCTGGAATCAATAATGTTTTCTGATTCTGATTTTGACATTGCATTGCATGGTTGGAAGGCAAATAAACAGCAAAACCAACACAGCCTCCCATAAGGCACACAAAAAACCCCTTCAGTCATATTTGAGGGCCATCTACAACAATGCTGCTTTTTTCCCTTCATTTCTTTCAAACCTCTCACGCTAAGTGCAGTGTTCTGCTATGACAGCTGAGCAACATTAAATTATTAACTGAGATTATTTATACTGCAGCACCACATACGATGCAGTTTCAGGGAGATTTAGCAAGCCTAGAGAAACAGCCACACGGCAAAACCAAGTGTGGGTTTAAAACTCCTTCAGTGTCCACACTGAAGACAAGCAACACACAAATAAACTCGACACCTCGTGTGCTACTTTTTGCAGTGGGGATTCTGCTGAAGCTGAATTTAGTTTGTTGTCCAGTCTGATTCATAAACCACTAAACTGGTTTGATCATGGAAAATGCAGCGTGTGGCTGTCACCCTTGCTTAACACATACAGACTGAAGAGAGAGAGGTTCACACACAGAGTACTTTACCTTCTCGTAGAAAGCGTGCCTGAAACAAAGCCAGGAGCGAAAGGGCAGCGGCTGCTGCCGCGATAGCCCACGCCACCCGAACAGGCTGCATGTCCACTCGCTCACTCCGCACCCATCACTCCAGACCAGCGTAAAACTAACCCACAAAGAGTGCAGAGAGGACACACAGATCCCTTAATCTTTTTCGCTGAGTCGGTCTCAGCCCGCGCTGGGAAAAAAAACTTTACCGTCTCTGTAAAAGCTTTTCTGAGGCAAAGTTAAAAGGACTAAACGAGCCCCTGAATCACATTCGGACCACAGTTCAGAGACCTGTTCCAGCAGCTCTCCCTGCGGCGCGCAGGAGGCGAGAAGGGGGAAAAGTTGCAGCTGCGTGTGGATAAAAACCGCCCCGCTCCGTCAGCCGCGCGAGGGTGAAGATGTGACCCAGTCGGTCAAGACTGTCTCGACAAAATGCATATAATAGAACTGTAATAATAAAAATCCCCTCCAGCGCGCGCGTTTTCCTCCGGTCCGTGAGACCCTGGTCGTCCTCAATCCTCCGTCCTTCTCCACGACGAGCTGCTGCTCCGAAGTGGCGAGCCGTGTGTGTCCTGTGTCAGTGGTGTGTGTGGTGCGTGTGGTGCGTGTGGCTACGCTGTACGCGCGAGGCGCGTCTCGCTCGGTTTGGGCAGCAGCTCTAATAGAAAACCCCGCAGGGTGACAGTTTCATAAAATGCCCTGTGGGTTACGTCACCAGCGCTGAAAACGCCCGTTTAGGGGGCGATCCCCTTCAGACCAACACACACACACATGATCTGTGTGAACATTATTCAACAAACTGCTAGAGCTGTGGAAGCTAGATATGTTTGTTTACTCAATATCTACGTAATCAGTATGCACTGAATGTATTTTCAGTTTGTCCTCATTTCACCACTTTACGCAAATAGGACAAACTCATTCACTCTCTGCTACAGTCCTCAATGAAGGACCGCAGCCGATTCAACTAAGGTCCTATTCAAAAATGCAGGAGACTGTCCTGCAGTAGTAGGTCCATCTAATTCACTGAAACTCAAACTCTGAATTTTGCATGTTCGGTGGTGAAATCTTGCTGCCATATAACCAAAGTATTCTTCTGCCATTTGACTTTCAATTATGCATTCCATTACACACACAGATCCGTCTTCTTATCAGCTACAGTTCAGTTGAAAAGAATTAGAAGGATATGATTTAAATGAAGTGATAATGCAGCCATGATTCTGTGTTATTGGATTCTAACCATATACTAGATTTGTGATGATTAAAATGGATTTCAAGTTTAACTGTAGGAGTGTGAGAATATGCTTGTATGCATACCAACCCGTGTACCAAAGTTGCTTTTTAACCTCTCAGCCCAAACAATTTTGTTTTCCTTACATTAACACTACGTAGTCTGTAGATGTTACATTTTCATATTTAAATCATATGGTTGTTTTATTGAGAAATATCTTCTACATCTTCTTTAGGAAGCATAACTTCCCCACTGTGCCATTCTTGCATTATAAAATCAAAATAATAAAGTGATCTGACGACAGAAATAGGTTTCAGTTTGTCTAGAAAAATAAATACATACATAAATACACTATATGGACAATAGTATTGGGACACATCTTTTTTCAGGGTTTGTTCTAGGCACATTACTTCCAGTGAAGGGCAATCTCAATGCTTCAGCATACCAAGACATTCTGGACAACGGCATGCTTCCAACTTTGTGGACACAGTTTGAGGAAGAACCTTTTCTATTCCAGCACGACTGTGTCCCACTGCACAAAGCAAGCTCCATAAAGACATGGTTGGATGTTCGGTCGGTGTGAAAGAACTTGACTGGCCCACACAGAGCCCAGACCTCAACCCCATCTAATGGAATGGAGATCGCAAGCCAGGCCTTCTCATCCAACATCAGTGCCTGACCTCATTAATGCTCTTCAGAATGAATGGGCACAAATTCCCACTGAAACTCCAAAATCTTGAGGAAAGCCTTCCAAAAAAAGTGCAAGCTGTTATTGCTGCAAAGGGCGGAACAGCTCCATATTACAGTCTATGTAGCTGAATGCAATATTTTAAAAGTCCCTGTTGGTGTAACGGTCACACATCCCAATACTTTGTCCATATGTTGTACACACATACATGCATAAATACATACATACATTCTTCTTTCTCTTTCGGCTTTACCCTTCAGGGGTCGCCACATCGAATCATCTGTCTCCATTTAGTCCTATCTGCTGCATCCTCAACTCTCCCACCAACTAACTTCATGTCCTCTTTTACCGCATCCATAAATCTCCTTTTTGGTCTTCCTCTCAGCCTCCTGCCTGG